>JASFAX010002097.1:0-47432 GCA_030737875.1 Allium sativum
TTTTTAAGCCTATATATACACAGCAGTTTCTCCTCTAATTTTCCTCTGGGTTCCAAGCTGTATTACAGCAAACAAAAGTTTTCTGAAGCTTTTGAACGGCTTCAACATAAATTGAAAATAAAATCTTTTAAACCCAAAAGCATACGTCCTCGAGACAATGGGATCTTCCTCTCCACTTTAGTGTAAATCTGGATGGGCGTTTTACTGAGGTTTGAGTCCTCAGTTGCCTTCAAGTTTTCGTCGTAGTGGAAGCAAAAGTGGAAGTGGTGGAGAGCTTATGACAATAGGTGTAAAGGATGGGCTTAGAGGTAAAACGTGAATGGTGATTTATTGGAGAATGTTTGGTGAGTTGTTAAATGAAGGGATAGACGTGGGATGGGTTCCAACGTGCATGTCATATGGGAGAGTTGGGTAGCACAGTCAGTACAGGAACAGGTTCGGCAATATGAATGGAGCAGGGGGGGAACCGTTCAGCGTGAGTATGGAGCATGGACATTGAAGTACTATGGAGATGAAAACCGCAGCTTTCTTTTACAATGGATCGGATAGTTTAATGAAATGGAGTATGCATGTCTAGCCATGTGCTGATTTCTGAAGCGGTGCAGCTAACGCAGGGGGCTCGGTGATGAAGAGAACACGTGATGCTAAAGCCAATTAGATAAACAAAGAAGAAATGTGTATATACATGAACAAGAGGAAAGGAGGTATGTTCCAACGTGTATGGAAGAGGGACGTGGGTTGATGGACTTCTTTACTGGGTCCATGCTATGTTCATTATGAAGTAGGAGTATGAAGGAGCATGAGGAGTGCGTTGTGATGGAGAAGCTACACTGTCGTAGCATGCTTGATGGGTGTATTAGCCGCGAGGTATAAGGGTGAGCTCGTTTGGCAAAACGTTGAATGAGAAAGTGGGACTGGGTGCGCCTCCTGCATGACGGAAGGGTTTAATGTGGATGTTTGTTGAGGAGATGGACACATGTTCAAGTAAAATGGCCGGAAAAGGAAAGAAGCGAGAGTGGGCATTTGAATGGGTAGTGTAAACAATGGTGGCGGTGGACGTTGAAAATGAGGGATTCTAGTGTGGGGTTCATGACTGAAAGGTCAGAGAGTAACAATTGCCGAGGGTTAGCATGTAAGGGGGATGAATGGGAACCGACGGATTATGTTTTAAAATGGAAGAAGAAGTAAGATCGGTTAAGAATTGGGCCGGGATGATAAGACGCAGTCCACCGGTGAACCTGGTTTGGAGCGATTGGAGCTCATTGCGAATTACAACAGAATTAAATGCCAGATCGGATCGACTGACGCAAATCGTTGTGTAACGGTTAACGCGCCAAGGTGAGTAAATTCACTAACTCTGTTTTATTTAAAATATTTTAATTATATTTTAAATAATGATTGAATGCTGTGTGATTAAATTGATTGAAATATTATACATCGTTGCATATGTACACATCACCGGTTGGATACTGATTCCACCGATTATAAATTTCCCTAATATGGAATCAGTGTTAATTGTTTGACTAACATCTGTGGATGCGGAAACCGGTTGGAGGAATTCAACCGGATTCCTAAATATTCATATGGACTGTTTGTGCACTGCTTGAACCGTGTTGAATGGAAATTCAACGTTATGTTGATTTAATAAATAAATGATATCGATCTAGAAAGTGACAACAGTCAACCATAAACACATCGTTTGTGAGAAGTTGTTTGGCCGTCAGGTAATCAACGAAGTTGATTATAATAAAATTAGATTTTTATAATCAAAGCGAAGCTTTAAACTGTAGTAGAAATTCTGTCATAAACTGGTACTTTATAGTTCACTTTATTAAGTAAAATATTAGTTAATTATTTTAATTAAATAATTTTTCCTTAAGTGGGCCGCATTTAAAGTGTTATTGAATTAAAGATGTCAAGATTTTATAGCAGATAGAGATGTCAAGATTTTATAATAGAAAGAGATGTCAAGATTTTATAACAGAAAGAGATGTCAAGATTTTATAACAGAAAGAGATGTCAAGATTTTATAACAGAAAGAGATGTCAAGATTTTTGTAACGGAAGGAGATGTCGATATTTTTGTAACGGAAAGAGGGGTTGAGATTAATTATAAATGGAATATAGTAGCATATTGCAAGTCTGTGAACTATAGCGATAAATTAACGCTGTTGACTAGGCTCAAGCGTGACTGTTATGTCGAGATTAGTATAAAGGGGAATATTACGGCGTATGATAAGTTTTTAAACTATAACAATAAATTAGCGCTGTTGACCAAAATTAAGCGTGATCGTATGATGTTTAGTTATACATTGGAATGGATGTTTGTTTTTACTTCGATAGTTAAATAACCGACTATCGAAGTGTTTTGACCATCGTTGTCAATTCGGAGAGACCGGTTGGATATTTTATCCGAGAACCACTCCGTATAGGCATAAGCGCTGCGAATTTGATTATGCTGAAGATAATTGAAGACGGAGTGAAATGCAAGGGTCGTCCTGTTCCAGAATGGTGTTTTCTGTTTGTCCAGTCCCAGGACAACTCGTATGGACGAATGTCTGACAGAGTATTCCTAACGGTCACATAAGACGATCTTTTCAAGGTATTACGTCTGGTAGCGGAGAAATTCGTTTCTCTTAGCTTTTATACCCGTAATATTTTTGGAAAGATCAACTAGTGATTTGACGGGTTTGACGATGTGGCATTCAAAGTGAATGGTGATCAGATGTTCTGAAGATGGACGTAGCCTCTAGCTTCACAACCGGGAAATGAAAAAAATCGGGCAGGCAGCATGGCTATGTGGGTCGCTCCCATTAGGGTGTATAATCACCTATCTAGAGAAATTCCTTTTGTTTCTTAATCTATCGATTCTGCCCATTCGGGAACGGTGGTTTGAGTCCAACCGTTGGTGATATACATTCGATACACTCAAGCGAAATGAGTGGTCGGTCATGTGTGGGCCGGGTTGCAAGAAGTTCTTGTTGAACCCAGGTGTATTCGCCTCTAGAGATACATCATCAGAAGGTGGTCCCATACCTTGTCATAGTTGGAATCCAATTTCCAATAAGCGCCCTGCGGTTTTCGATTTTTACTATGTATGTAGAGCGTGAGATGCAAGCGTTCTACTATTTGGTTATTTACTTGATTAGACATTATTATAATATCACTGGATTTTGATATCAAAATGTTTTAGGTTATGGTAAGGTAAAAACCGTCCATGTTTATGTGTGGGCTGGTCTTACTATTATCCTTTTATTTCAAAAAGGATTTTCAAAGTTAAACCGAATGGTTGGAGTTTACTCACACCAGTCCCATGACTGACCCGGAGTTTATTTTGTTTGTTTTCCTTAAACTCTTGGGTGCCCAATTTTGTACGGGCAGTCAAGTGTTTCAGGCTTTACAGATACACTTGGAGGAGCTTGAAGCAGGAGTCTTCACTGTTGGTTATTTAGAGTTATTTCCGCTGTATCAAATGTTAT
Source organism: Allium sativum (assembly GCA_030737875.1). Lineage (NCBI taxonomy): Eukaryota > Viridiplantae > Streptophyta > Magnoliopsida > Asparagales > Amaryllidaceae > Allium > Allium sativum. The sequence continues at coordinate 3,479 of JASFAX010002097.1, forward strand.
GTTGTACTCTGATATGATATGTATACACAAAACAGATTTGTATTCCAAAGTTATGTTACATAATATATTTTATTCGTTCCGCTGTGAGATTCGTGTTTACTCTGGTTCTGCTCAGTTGTGTTCTTCTTCTTCTTCTCTATTCTATTAGTTCTACCTTATCTTTCTCATCCTCTAATTTCTTTCTATTAATGATCCGGTATTTTCGATGTCTGAATAGTCGACGCTAGGATTTGTGTCGATTTTCGGAGTCGAAAAATCCCGGGTCGTTACAATTGAGCTCTGTATACTCAATTGAAGTTCGAAACACCAATTTACGAACTACAGCGCTGCGGCGAGTTCGTTTTAATTATAATTATATATATATATATAAACTTTTAAACTTCGTTTAAAATAAATTCCACTCCATTCTGATAAATTCTTAATATATATCAAATCAATTTGTCCCAATTCAACATAGCATTTCCGATCTATTTTACTTTTATTTGAAAATTCTATATTCAAATTTCAATTCGCTTCTATTTTTTCAAATTCTATTTGAATTTCTATATTCGAATTTCCTTTATTCAAATCCCATTTGAATTTCTACGTTCAAATTCTATATTTGATTTTCCTTTGAATTTCATATATTCAAACTCCATTTGAATTTCTATATTCAAATTCCCTTTGAATTTTCTATTTGAATCCCAAATTCAAATTCCATTTGAATTCTCTATTCAAATTCTATAGTTTAAATTCCATTTGAATTCTCTATTCAAATTCCATAGTTTAAATTCCATTTGAATTCTCTATTCAAATTCCGTAGTTTAAATTCCATTATTCTCTATTCAAATTCTATATTTAAACTCCATTATTTTCAAATCCCTATATTTGAATTTCATTTGTACTCCCTTTCTTCAAATATATTTGAATTCCTTTGAATTCAAATCCTATTTGAATTCCTTTGAATTCAAATTCTATTTTAACTCTATTCGAATCCCATATTCAAATTCTATTTTGAAATTCTGTTTTGAAATTCTATTTTGAAATTCTATTTTGAAATTCTATTTTGAAATTCTATTTCACGTTCTATATTAAATTTCCATTTGAATTTCTATATTTAAATTCTACATTTGAATTCCTTTATTCGTTCTTAAACAAGTCTCGATTTCGATTTCTTTTGAAAACGATATTTCTACTTTTGGGGAAAATAAATTTCCCTTTTCAAATTTCACATTTGTATTTCTATTTCTGAATTATCCAATGATAATTCTTTTCACTTCATTTATAAATTTCGTTTATAAAAGAACTATTTATGAACTTTGTTTATAAAGGAACCACTTGTTTTATTTTTCACAACAAGTTTATATTTTTATTCCATTCAAATTTCAAATTCTATTTAAAAATAGAATTTTCCCTTTTCAATCTCAAATATCCTTTCCACGATATTTTAAATAAATTAAGACTTAGCCCAGTGATTTTTAAAATAATCAAATCACCCAATTTTCAATCATTTTATTTTTAACACGTCATATATGTATATATGAAGTCAAGCCAACAAACAAACAGATAATATATTTTTGAGGAATCCAGTTGGATTCCTCCAACCTGTTTTCCTGCATCCACAGACGTTAGTCAACATAGTAATACCCATCCTACTTCATGGCAGGATATCGCGGTAAAAATGGGGATCCATATATATATGTGGGCGTAGGGTCATCCGCTAATGATACTGCGGGAACAATCCAATCACCAAACCAATATATATAATAGTCTATAACTAATATTTTTAAATCAACCAGAAAGCATTCAAACAAGCATCAAACAATTATTTTTAACGAATAAAAATAATTCTAAATAAAAGGTGAGTGAGATTTACTCACCGTGATTTTATTTATTCGCACTCCATTCCAATTTAGATTAAATTCTTGCTAACTCCAACGAATTCCAGACCACCTCTAACATGAGTAACTCATAGTCGTGAGCCATCTCGTCTTGTTCTCAAGATTTCAGAACCTTGTATAAATTAGATACACTCTTTAAATCAATTATTTCCTTGCTAACTAATTCCTTTTATATAAACTAATTTACTTTAATAAGTTAGCAATTATATAACCCAATTTCTATTCATTTAATCATATATCAATTATAAACTAATTTCCTTAAAATTTCTGAATTACTAAAAAAAAAATACCTTAATCCCCATTACTATTTTGATTTTATTCTATTGCCAAATTCTGATCTAAGCCTCTCCACAAACATCACCAGTCAACAAATTGCACAAAACTTCGCACCATGAAATGGATCTCGGCCCCAATGATGAACAGTAAATTTCAGTCCCTTACTGCCAACTCCAGAATACCCCCAAAATCCACCACCTGTGAGTTCGACAGCAGCCCTTCCCTAAACAGACTTCAACGCCCCCCTTTTTGTTCAATCCAATATTGCTGTAAATCTCCAAACCCAATGATCAACACCCATCTTAATACTGACCTCCTTCTTGCTGCTGTTTAAGTTTTCACGATTTGAACTTTAATTATGTTGACGTCAATCTGGGGTACAACTGGAGCTCGCGACTTGGTCTGACCCATACCGACGCACGAAACATCGAATCATCTGGGCGGCCTCCTGTTGATCGAAGACCCCTCAAGCGATGCCATCGCGTGTCTGAACCCTAGATGAATTTGCCTGACGTCGGATGGAGATGCATCGCGATGTTTTCCAGCGGGCTCCTCAAACTCGATTTGATTATAGGGTTTTGATTTGGGAAGGAATTGAGGGAGCTCTCATTTTCTTTTCCGTGGTTTCGATTTTCCCCATTTCGATTTATCTTCTGGCATTTGATTTTAATTATAGGAAAGATGAGGGTATCAGCAGAGTTACGTAGGGTATTAGCTTCCAATTTCAGCTAGAACAAGAGGAGCGATTTATAGAAGAAGAAAGCTTAAGAACGAAGGAAGTAGTCTGCGCGAGGTACTATACTAGGTAGGGTAGGATAAGTACAATGAAATTTAATTCGATTTGATTTAAATTAAATTCTGATTTGAAATAAAGAGATTTTTATTTCTTTTTAAATAGACATCGATTTGATATCGATCCTATCCACTGATCAAATAAATCGGGGTTCATAATTAAAAATCATGAACTGCTATTTTAGCGTACCGACCGTCGTTATAATGTTATAACGCTATTTTGAATTCAACGAAATAGAATATGCAATTTAATTTGAACGTATATTTGAAATAGCCATATTAAATCAATTTAAATTCAAAACAAATAAATTCTTCAATAATAAATTTCTATTATCATCGTTCATATTTAAATCGTATATATATTGATCATCTGAACATTTTCGATTCAATTTTACCTTTGAATTAAATTATTCAGTTCTCGTACTTCGATAATTATCAAAATAAATCGTATTTCGATTATTTAATCGATAACCAAATAAAATACCATTTATATTATAAATTCAATATTTTAAACCATACTAAATATTTAAAATAACTGTTCAAAAATCTGGGTCGTTACATTCTTCCCCCCTTAAAATAATTTCGTCCTCGAAATTGCTAAAGTAGGAAAAATGGTACAAATCCATTACTTCTCAAAATCTGACTTATGTTGAAACTTAACTTCTCATATTTCAACAATATTAATTCCAACCAAAACCTTTGGTTTTCACATATTTAATCTAAATGATTTTCACCCAATTCAAAGTCTATTCAACCTTATTCAATTTGGATTTCATTAATTTATTTACCTCGATCCATTTAACTTGCTTAAGTTAAATTTAAATTCCAGAATTCAAATACCCGGGTTTCATTTCAAAACAATATTGAAATCCCATAAATATATACAATATATTCACCACTATCTCAAATTCAAAGCATTTGAATTTCAAACCACTTGTTTATTTTCAAATAAATTTCCAACAAAACTTTTCTAATGTAGCAATTCATCACTTAGAAACTCGGAAATGAACACTGATGATGCTGCAGTCATTATCAGAATTATTTCCCAGTCGCTGAAGTGAGTTCAGTGCTTTAACACTTTAAAAATCAATTCAAAATGATTTTTATTCAAAATTCCCTTTCAAAACAATGCTGTATTATTTTAATATACTTCAGAAAATATTTCCAAACTTCCAAGGATTTAAACCTCAAATTCCGGTTTGAATTCAATTTTTATTCATCTCAATTGCATATTTTATTCATATACCAATTCTGTTTGGTTCTATACAACCATTTCATTTCTTATAATCTTTTGTATTGTTAGTATAATAATAACAACCAACACACCCATATATTATAATTTCAAAATTTATTCTTTCTATATCAAAATAGAATTGTGGGTAAAACAATTTCATACACCCACTTTAAAACAATATCATGTTCAATCTTCTGTTCAAGTGTTTAGAAATTCCTATCGACTTTGTGGCGTCCCACTGTTCAATCATAATTCTTAAACCACTCAACAGACTAACCAACACAATATAAAACAACTTTTATATCAATTTACAAATACTCTCTCTAGTATATATATATATATACTCAACTCATTCTGGGGTACTACTGACCCTATCTCTAATGAGCATAATCCCAAAGCCTAGGTATTCGCTCAACCTAAGCTCTGATACCAACTGTAGAGACCCACAAATCCGCACCATTTGAGTTGACTAATAACACCACACGTCCAACCCAAATTACACAGAAATACGAATCATTATTAGAAGGAAGTTAGAGGATGAGAAATAGAAAGAAAGAAATATTAGAATAGAAGAAAACAAACAAGACAAATCTCACAGCGGAACGAATAAAATATATTATATAACATAACTTTTGAAATACAAATCAGTTACTTTATATACATACCATCATCAGAGCACAACAGTTATTCCTGGAACAGTTATAAACACCTGTTTCCAGGTACTAACATGGTTCACAGCGGAATATATGATAATCTATAGCTAACTGGTGAAGCCTCCTGCTTCCAGCTCTTCCAAGTGAATCTGAAAAATCCCGACTACTTGACTGCCCGTACAAATTTGGGCACCCAAGAGTTTAGGGAAATCAAAAACAAAATAAACTCTGGGTCAGTCATGGGACTGGTGTGAGTAAACTCCAACCATTTGTTTAACTTTCAAAATCCATTCAAAGGAAAAGATAATAGTAAGACCAGCCCACACAGAAACATGGACGGTTTTTACCTTACTATAATCCAAAACACTTTGATACAAAAATCCAGTGATATTATAATAATGTCTACATCAAATCAATAACCAAATAGTATAAAATCAAAAACCGCATGGCGCTTATTGGAGATTGGATTTCCAGAATGACAAGGTATGGAACCGCCTTCCGATCAGTGTACTCTAGAGGTGATACACTAGGGTTCAACAAGAACATCTTGCAACCCTGCCCATACATGACCGACCACTCATTTCGCTTGAGTGTATCGAATGTATATCACCAACGGTTGGGATCAGCAACCATTTCCCGAATGGGACAGCATCGAATAGATTAAGAAATTAAATGACATGATTCAATAGGTGATTATACATCCTAATGGGAGCGACCCACATAGCCATGCTGCCTACCCGATTTTTGTCATTTCCTGGTTGTTGAGGCCTGAGGCTACGATTACTTTCCATTCTTTGATAGCACAATCACTTTGAATGCCACATTGTCAGATTCGTTAATCACTAATTTATTTGCATAAATATTCTGGATGTTATGCTAAGGGAATAAATCCATTGCAACCACATATATTTATACAGACCAACCCATTAGATTATTGGAAATACTTTGTTAGACATTCATCCATATACGTTCGTTCTGGGACTAAAGGAAACCGAAGGCACAATTTCTATTAATAGAAAAAGCCCTTGCACTTCACTCCGTCTTTGATTATCTTCATATAATCTGATTCGCAATGCTACTGCCAATACAGAGTGGTTCACGGATAATAATCCAACCGGTCTCTCCATATTGACAACGATATTGGCAAACACTTCGATAGTAGGTTCTTTAACTATCGAAGAAAAATAAACAACCATCCATTCATCCATAACATCAACCAAATCACTGGGCATTTAATTAATATTTCATTAATAAATTCACTTCTTCATTTCCCTATCAAATATTTGTTAACCAAATATTTTCAGAAATCTTATTGATCTCTTCCGCTAGTTGGGACAAACATTTCCCTATATCACCTTCTTTTATTTTCTATATTTAGAAAATATATTCTATTTGAAATTGAAAACAATTTCAATCACCTATCTTTTTACTGACTATTTTAAGTATACTCAAGAAATATTTATTTTTATATTTCAAAAATTCCATCACTTGGGTTAAAACGAATGCTGTGTAAAACATCGTTACAGCAACCCAACGTATTTTATTCAACTAACTCTTTTTCAAACACTTCTCTTCGAGACTAGATCCTGCTATTTATCAATTAAAAATGAAATCAATCAAGTTAGGGTAAAATTACCTCCCAGACCTTAACTGAAAATATCCCCAACTTCAAAACGGCAAAACCACTAACCTCGAATAAACACACCATAAAAACCCAATTATTCATTTTAACGTATATCTGTTTCTCTTACTATTACCAGCCTATCAATTTCCTTTTTGTTTAAAATATTCTATTTTGAATTCGTTTCCTTATCGAATTCAATATATATTGATATATTGATTTCTAACTATCAAAATTTTCTTAAAATATTCTCACTCCTTAAATTCCTGGAAAAATTCGCCATAACCTCCCTTGTACCGGGAGCTTCGGGATATTTCAAATAGCCTCCCATGGTCCTCACCAATCCAAAAGAAAAAGAAAATGTGAAGCGGCTTGCCGATACGGCGCATAAAACCTCATATATGAATTTAAACATGTACCTTTTTGTCGGGCACATAAATTAAAATCTTCATATACTTCATCCCATACGTGTCTAATACATGTTCACCTGTTTTCAATTCAATTCAATTCAACTCAATCCAATCGTTTGAATTCAGTTTCGCCCATTTATTCTTTAATTAGCTATTCGGCCTATTTCACTTCTTTGTTTGAACATAACATGTTCAAACAAATTATTTATCTTGCTCAATACAAATTTGAAATCTAGTTTCAATCCTAATTTCCTTTTCGATTTCAAATATAAGGTTTCAAGTCGAATTCACTTATTCAAAGCCCAATATTAATTCAAAATCTTATTAACTAATTACCATTCAAATCAGTTAATTCAATTCAAAAATCAAAAATCTGATTTCTGTTTCAAAAATCAATTCATTACTCTACCTGAGTCCCGATATATTTTATAGTTCAAAATCTGGATTTTTCTAAATAGAAATTTGGATTTTATTCTCTTTAAAACCTTTTATTTATTCAAATAAACCATTATGGTTTTATAATGGTTCTGGCGCTGTATTTCTGAAAATTTGATTTTGACATAACTCAAAATCTATTCGACGAAATCCAGATTTTTCTTCTCCATTAGAAAACTATCATCAAATCGGTCCTGACGTTTCTTGTTTTAAAGAATTCTGACTTCAATTGAGCTCTGTATACTCAATTGAAGTTCGAAACGCCAATTTACGGACTACAGTGCTGCGGCGAGTTCGTTTTAATTATAATTATACATATAAACTTTTAAACTTCGTTTAAAATAAATTCCACTTCATTCTGATATATTCTTAATATATATCAAATCAATTTGTCCTAATTCAGCATAGCATTTCCGATCTATTTTACTTCTATTTGAAAATTCTATATTCAAATTTCAATTCGCTTCTATTTTTTTCAAATTCTATTTGAATTTCTATATTTGAATTTCCTTTATTCAAATCCCATTTGAATTTCTACGTTCAAATTCTATATTTGATTTTCCTTTGAATTTCATATATTCAAACTCCATTTGAATTTCTATATTCAAATTCCCTTTGAATTTTCTATTTGAATCCTAAAATCAAATTCCATATTTTAAATTCCATTTGAATTCTCTATTCAAATTCCATAGTTTAAATTCCATTTTAATTCTCTATTCAAATTCCATAGTTTAAATTCCATTATTCTCTATTCAAATTCTATATTTAAACTCCATTATTTTCAAATCTCTATATTTGAATTTCATTTGAACTCCCTTTCTTCAAATCCATTTGAATTCCTTTGAATTCAAATCCTATTTGAATTCCTTTGAATTAAAATTCTATTTTAACTCTATTCGAATCCCATATTCAAATTCTATTTTGAAATTCTATTTCACGTTCTATATTAAATTTCCATTTGAATTTCTATATTTAAATTCTACATTTGAATTCCTTTATTCGTTCTTAAACAAGTCTCGGTTTCGATTTCTTTTGAAAACGATATTTCTACTTTTGGGGAAAATAAATTTCCCTTTTCAAATTTCACACATGTATTTCTATTTCTGAATTATCCAATGATAATTCTTTTCACTTCATTTATAAAATTCGTTTATAAAAGAACTATTTATAAACTTTGTTTATAAAGGAACCACTTGTTTTATTTTTCACAACAAGTTTATATTTTTATTCCATTCAAATTTCAAATTCTATTTAAGAAATAGAATTTTCCTTTTCAATCTCAAATATCTTTTCCACGATATTTTAAATAAATTAAGACTTAGCCTAGTGATATTTAAAACAATTAAATCACCCAATTTTCAATCATTTTATTTTTAACACGTCATGTATGAATATATGAAGTCAAGCAAACAAACAAACAAATAATATATTTTTGAGGAATCCAGTTGGATTCCTCCAACCTGTTTTCCTGCATCCACAGACGTTAGTCAACATAGTAATACCCATCCTGCTTCGTGGTAGGATATCGCGGTAAAAAAAGGTGATCCACTTATATATGTGGGCGTAAGGTCATCCACTAATGATACTGCAGGAACAATCCAATCACCAAACCAATATATATAATAGTCAATAACTAATATTTTAAATCAACCAGAAAGCATTCAAACAAGCATCAAACAATTATTTTTAATGAATAAAAATAATTCTAAATAAAAGGTGAGTGAGATTTACTCACCGTGATTTTATTTATTCGCACTCCATTCCAATTTAAATTAAATTCTTGCTAACTCCATCGAATTCCAGACCACCTCTAACTTGAGTAACTCATAGTCGTGAGCCATCCCGTCTTGTTCTCAAGATTTCAGAACCTTGTATAAATTAGATACACTCTTTAAATCAATTATTCCCTTGCTAACTAATTCCTTTTATATAAACTAATTTTATTTAATAAGTTAGCAATTATATAACCCAATTTATGTACATTTAATCATATATCAATTATAAACTAATTTCCTTAAAATTTCTGAATTACTAAAAAAAATACCTTAATCCCCTTTACTATTTTGATTTTATTCTATTCTGATCTAACCCTCTCCACAAACATCACCAGTCAACAAATCGCACAAAACTTCGCACCATGAAATGGATCTCAGGCCCAGTGATAAACAGTAAATTCCAGTCCCTTACTGGCAACTCCAGAATACCCCAAAAACCACCACCTGTGAGATCGATAGCAGCCCTTCCCTAAACAGACTTCAACGCCCCCCTTTTTGTTCCATCCAATATTTCTGTAAATCTCCAAACCAAATGATCAACACCCATCTTAATACTGGCCTCCATCTTGTTGCTGTTTAAGTTTTCACGATTTGAACTTTAATCATGCCGACGTCAATCTGGGGTACAACTTGAGCTCGCGACTTGGTCTGATCCATAATGACGCATGAAACATCGAATCATCCGGGCGGCCTCCTGTTGATCGAAGACCCCTCACGCAATGCCAACGCGTGTCTAAAACCTAAATGAGTTTGCCTGACGTCGGACGGAGATGCATCGCGATGTTTTCCAGCGAGCTCCTCAAACTCGATTTGATTATAGGGTTTTGATTTGGGGAGGAATTGAGGGAGCGCCCATTTTCTTTTCCGTGGTTTCGATTTTCCCCATTTCGATTTATCTTCTGGCCTTTGATTTTAATTATAGGAAAGATGAGGGTATCGGCTGAGTTACATATTGAATTAGCTTCCAATTTCAGCTAGAACCAGAGGAGCGATTTATAGAAGAAGAAAGCTTAGGAACGGAGGAAGTAGTCTGCGCGAGGTACTATACTAGGTAGGGTAGGATAAGTACAATGAAATTTAATTCGATTTGATTTTAAATTAAATTTTGATTTGAAATAAAGAGATTTTTATTTCTTTCGAAATAGATATCGATTTGATATCGATCCTATCCACTGATCAAATAAATCGGTGAAAGTGTCGATAGACGACTTTAGGCAGGATCAGTAATATGGATATGCGGAATATATGATATATACTAAGAAAGATCTCACAGTAGCAATATCACAGATAAGTAAATGCAGTAATAGAAAAATCACACCAGGGATTTTTATACTGGTTCGGAGCACCGTCCTACGTCCAGTCCCAGATCTCCTATCTGGAATTTCACTAAACACTATCCTCACTTAACCCTGAGGAAAACAGGTTCACAACACCCGAGCAGCCGAACGGGATTTCACGCCTCTATCAACACGAGGACTTCACAACTCGCCTCTTACAACACCGAGGACTTCAAACAAGATATAAAATTGTAGTTTGACAATGTGTGTTCTTAATAACACAAATTTGTCAATTCTTGTACAACCTTCCTATAATCTCATCCTCAAATATGATTTTGATATTATGAAGATTTGGAAGATGATATCGTTGTTTGAATCTAAAGAATAATATATAGATTCAAGGATTCAAATAACGATATATGAGAATAGTGAGATTTTGAATGCTTTTAAAGAGTAAGAATGAAATCAGCACTTAGATAGCAAGAATAGAAAGAATTGTTGTAAATAAAATGATGATTTCATGTTTCTTTTATAGAGGATGGAGAGATGTAATCATTGGTGAAGAGAAGCAATGAATAGAGATGATTTTTGGTGAAAAGAAAGGATCATAACCATTGATGAAATAGCGTGTCTATTCGAAAAGATGACTTCAGTTCGTAGACCAGTGGACTGGTAAAAAATGACCAGTAGACTGGTATTTGAATATATATACGTTATATACATGTGTGCACGTTCATTGTGCATTCTGCCCAGAAACGGTCGACCGTCCAGAATGAAACCGGTCGACCGGTTTCAGGCAGTATGCACAATGAATGTGCATACATATATTCACATATATATTCAAAAAACATTGAGGTATATGATTATTTGAGGATAGATTTTAACAAATATAACTCAAATAAACACTAAATAATCAACCTCTAACATTGAATACCATCGAATCTCTTCTTTTTGTCGATCTTGAATTTCTCCTTATCATTGATCAAAACATCTTGAATTCCTTGACTCAACATTCTCCCCCTTTTTGATTGATGACAATATAGATCTGAAAGAGTTTATTACTCCCCCTGAATGTATACTTCCCCTGAAATACATACTTAAAAAAAATGTCTGCAAAACACATTGTTAGTAAATTTATCTCCCCCTTTGTCATCGACAAAAAGGAATAGAGATCACACAAATTATAAAAGAACAATAAGCATTCAATATTGTTGCATATAATACAACCCAAGCATACCAAAAGAAAGTCAAGTACCTAAAGTTTTAAGACGTACACACCCAAAATAAATACGACACTATTTATATACAAGTGCCGGTTTTAAATTTTGCATAAAATTAAAACATACTATCATAAAACGCGAATGATAATAAGCTAGTGAGGTGGAGAATCAGGTTCCGTAGATTCCAAATCAATGGCTTTACTTTGTCCTTCATCCTTCTCTCCTTCCAATTCGTCGTCATCGTTGGTTCCTTTTTCTTCCTCCTCAGTCTCGTAAGTCCCGCGACCACGTCCGGCATTGTTTCCTGAGGATGTGCTTTCCTCAAATTTTGACCATGTAAATGTAGGAGGCATGGGACGTTTTACCGGGTCTTGTATTTGAGCAGAGGAGGATGATGATGCACAAGAAATTGCTTCACAAATAGTACCAAAGAAGGACTTAAGCGTGGAGAACCGTTTATCAAGCTTTGTATCCAAACGGTCGAGTTTGGTGTCGGTTCTTTTAAGTCTAGCTTCTAGAAGGAATTGATTTTGTGCAATTTGTGCAAGCGAGTCCTTAGTTGACGACGAAGGATCAAGAAGCCTGACTTCTTCGGGCTTAGGTTTGGGAATCGTAGAAGAAGTGGTCTCCTGAGGACGTTGTTGTTGGTGTTGCTCAAAAGGAATAATACTCATACAAGGGTCAGGAAGCTTCATCCTTTTTCGAGTTGCTTTGTTAATGCACTTTGTCTTGGAGATTTTAGATTCACAAGATTTTACTCCACAATCGAGTAATAGCCGCATAATATATTCATTGTAAAATAAGTGTGGCCTTGTGCGGTCATTCACAAGCAGAATCTCGTCGAAAATCATGTTTATCCAATTTATCTCAATATCTCCATAGATCGCATAAAGTGCTTTGAAAATTTCTTTATAAACCGCGTCAAAATTACCAACCCTTGGCATTAAAGATCGTGTAAGAACATGATGTATAACTCGAGCCATGGGTCGTAAATTAATCGCCTTGGTACTCGTTTAATGATCCTCGATAAAAAGATGATTGATTCTATCACGAGTGTGAACTGTACAGAAATCAAAAGAAAATTCTTGACCACTATTAGGTGAACCGAGAACCATGGCCATTCTTTCCTTCGAAATGAAAACATGATGACCACAAACTACGGACCAAAGACAATTAGAAGCATTCTCTGGTTTGAATTTCTGTAGGTTAAGATTAGCATAGAACAACCTAATCATAATATGATTAATCTCTATGTTGTTCTTATCAAAAGTAAGTAGTGATTTTATACGAGCCTTAACCGTCAATTCTTCAACATCATAGAGGATAAAAGCAGATAAATCTATGAAAGAACCTACGTGAATGGTGTAATCCTTCATAGCATTCCATCGTTTCACTGCAATAGGATCCACGAGCCATTGTTTGATGTTAGCGTCTATGGGTTGAAGTGGAGTGGAGGATGATTTTTTGGGTTTCTTTTGAGGAGGTGCCATAAAAAAGAAATTGATTTGGGGGTTTTTGGTTTTTCAAAAGTTAGAGAAGGAGATGAATAAATAATCAGTGAAAGGATGTAGTAAAAATGATTCGACATGTCGATTTGGAGAGGGAAAACTGAAAAAACGCATGATCAGTCGACCGTTATTTTTGGACCGGTCGACTGGTTCCTGGTAAATAAGTTCCAGAGAACTTTGTCGGTCAACCCTTCGATTAAAAACGGTCGACTGGTTCCTGGGGGTAATAAATTCCAGAGAACATTACCTGTCGACCGGTGGATTATAAACGGTCGATTGGTGTACTTTTGAGTTGAAAAAAAAATTTCCAGAGAATTGAACGGTCGATTGGTAGTTTTCAGGCGGTCGGCCGTTCAACAAAATAAACATTTCCCGAGACCTTTATCAATCGACTGGTCTATTCCAAACGGTCGACCGTTCCTGTGTATGCTTGTTTTTCTGGTTTCTGAAAATTTTGAAAATAGAGAACTTTAATTTATTTCAACTGAACATAAATTTTGAACGAAGATTATGGAAAAAAATACAGAAATAAGAATTAAAACTAAAAAATTATTTTGCAACATAAACGTTTTAAAAACGATATAACTTAATGAGAGGTATATGACTTGTCTTCGGATTTTTCTTGAATATTCGAAACTCTCGGCGTCCATGGCGACCAATTTTCTCTTTATCCTTCATTTCTCGCATAATTACGGTCCCATGAGTTAGGACTTCGAAATGTAGACGGAGAGTGTGGCATTGGTATTGGTTCATGTACCCCATGTCTATCCGTGCTACAGAAAAATGACGCCCTTCGTTCTAAGAGAGTTAAACGATCAGATGTGAGTTTTTGTTCATAATGCAGTTGACGCTGGAGATTCAACTGATGTATCTGGTAGTGATGAATTTCATTGATATTCTCTCTCGTACCCGGAGAACAAAATAGTGCTTTCTTAGCTCGTTTGGGTTTGGGTGTATGTCTAGGAGTATGCGAACATTCCGGTCTGCTCTTCGGTGTTTCCGGAGAGTAGGACTCCTCCGGTTCGGAGCTAGAGACCGAGATGTGAGACGGTTGAGCACATTCTTCACATATGTGTGCCATAAGAGTATAAGGACTTGTGTATGAATGTTAAAACTAGACACTAAGAAAGTGATACAGAAAACAATAAGAATGAGTATGTATTTATAGCTTTTACGAAGTAGGAAGTAATGGAACGAATGCATTCAGAGAATATGATCCACTCAAAGTTTGTAAAGCTCAAAATGAATTGCTTATGATAGTAAAAGACTATTAATTAGCTAAGTTAAAAAACAAATGAATGTACCGGCTAGAGAAGAACTCAATAGTGTGTATATATATATATATATTTATATATATTATACACCAAGTTCGTTTCTAGAAATCAAGTCGAGCTCTCTACGTAAAGAGATAAAACTAGATTCGAGTAGAGGCTTGGTAAAAATGTCTGATAATTGGTTGTCAGTCTGGACATATTCAAGACATATTGTTCCTTTTTCAATATTATCTCTTAAGAAATGATGTCGAATATCTATGTGCTTTATTCGGGAATGATTGACTGGGTTTTTTGATAAATTGATTGCGCTTGTTTTATCACAATATATGATGGACTTTGATAAATGAATATCGAAATCTCAAAGTGTTTGTTGCATATATAAAACTTGAGTACAAGCAAGAGCAGCTGATATGTATTCAGCTTCACATATCGAGAATGAAACGCAATTTTGTTTCTTACTAAACCAAGAGACAAGTGATTTTCCAATAAAATGGCACGTACCACTTGTACTCTTTCTATCCGTGCGAGAGCCACCAAAATCAGCATCGTTATACGATACTAATTCAAATGGACAATATTTGGGGTAGAAAAGACCAAAAGTCTTTGGTGTTATTAAGATGTCGTATTATTTGTTTTACAGCTCGTAAATGTGATTCTTTAGGATTAGCTTGAAACCTTGCACATAAACAAACACTGATCATAATATCAGGACGACTCGCGGTAAGATATAGGAGAGAACCAATCATGCTTCTATATAACTTCTGGTCAACATTCTTACCATGTTCATCTTTTTCAAGATGTGTGGTCGTACTCATAGGAGTTGGTTTACCAGAGTTATTTTCTAAACCGAAGCGTTTGACTAAGTTTCCACACTATTTTTCTTGACTAATAAAAATACCGTTAGAAAGTTGTTTGATTTGAAGACGAAGGAAATACGATAGTTCTCCCATATGAGACATTTCAAATTCTTTGGTCATAATATTTGCAAACTCTTTGCAAAGTTCGTCGTTTATTGAACCAAAGATAATGTCATCTAAATATATTTGGATAACTAATATATCTTTTTGAGAATGTTTAATGAGTAGAGTCTGATCAACTTTACCAATTTGAAATCCAGAATCGATAAGATAGCTTCTTAATCGTTCATACCAAGCACGAAGTGCTTGTTTCAATCCATATAAAGCTTTCTTAAGTTTATATACGTGATCAGGATATTTCTCATGTACGAACAAAGGAGGTTGTTCGACATATACATTCTCTTTGATAAATCCATTTAATAATGCACTTTTGACATCCATTTGATAAAGTTTAAAATCATGATGACAAGCAAAGGACAGTAAAATTCGAATAGCTTCTAATCGAGCTACGGGAGCAAAGGTTTCTTCATAATCGATACCTTCTTCCTGATTATATCCTTGTGCTACTAATCTTGCTTTATTTCTGGTTATATTTCCTTGTTCGTCATCCTTATTTTTATAGACATATTTCGTACCAATGTCTGACTGATCAGTCGGTCTTTGAACAAGTTCCCAGACATCATTGCGCTCGAACTGATTTAGTTCTTCTTGCATGGCAATGATCCAGTAATAATAAGTAGCAGCTTCTTTCGGATTCTTAGGTTCGATATTTGAAAGGAATGCGACATGACCTATTTGATTTAGTTGACTTCTTGTTCTAATTTGTGATGTTACTTCTCCAATAACATTTTGAACTGGATGATCTCTTAGAATTCTCGGAGGAGATCTAAATCTTGGTGGAGAAGGTATCACAGCAGGCTGAGGGATATCGTCAACAATTTCTGAGTCAGAGTCGTTATTCGTGATGACAGGATTATCAGTGACTATGGTTTCTTCGTCATCTGATACGATATGAGATGATTTAAAGAATTCATCAAAAGAAACATGAAGTGATTCTTCAATAGTTTTAGTTCTCTTGTTAAATATACGATAGGCCTTGCTTCGTTCCGAGTATCCGACAAATATACCTTCATCGGATTTGGAATCAAATTTTCCAAGATGGTCTTTCGTATTTAAAATAAAGCATTTAGAACCGAAAACTTTGAAATACGAGATATTTGGTTTTCTTTGATTAAATAGCTCATAGGATGTATTTTTGGTCAGAGGTCGAATAGATACACGATTCAAAACATAACACGCAGTTGCAACAGCTTCTGCCTAAAAATGTTTTGGTAGAGTGGATCCATTTAATAATATTCTTACACATTCTTGTAAAGTCCGATTTTTCGTTCTACAACTCCATTTTGTTGTGGATTTCTAGGAAACGAAAAATTATGATTTACACCTTTCTTTGTGCAAAAATGTTCAAAATCATTATCTTCGAACTCTCCGCCATGATCACTTCTTATGTTTTTAACTTTAAGCCCTTTTGATTTTTGAATTCTTTTACGAAGGATTTGAAATGTTTGAAAGTGTCACTTTTGTTTTTCAGGAAAATTATCCATGTATATCGAGAGTAATCGTCAACAATTACAAACACATATCGATTATGATTTATTGACTGAACCTGTGTTGGTCCAAATAAATCCATATGTAATAGCTCCAATGGTTGTAACGTTGATATGACTTTCTTGGATTTGAAAGACGATTTGGTCAATTTTCCTAATTGACATGCATCAGAAAGATTATCAACCTTAAAGCTTACTTTGGGTAGTCCTTTAACTAGATCATTCTTGGCTAGCTTGTCAATAGTTCTGAAGTTTATGTGATAGAAACGTTTGTGCCATAGCCATGGATCATTATCATTTGCTACAAGACACATATCTGAATTATGACTGGTATTCATATTCAGAATATAGATTTTTCTGTCTCTATATCCTTCAAAAGCTATATTTCGATCTTTATCTAAAATACAACATTTATTGTCCGAAAAAGAAATGATAAAACCTTTGTCGCACAATTGACTGATACTTAGTAAATTATGTTTCAAATTCCTAACTAGCATAACATTAGTAATAAGAGGCAAGTTTGATGTACCGTAATTGCTCACATCGCCTTTGCCGATGATATAGCCTTTTGAATTATCTCTAAAAGTGACTGATCCACCATCCGAATAAGTGATATTTGTTAATAAGCTCTTGTCTCCAGTCATATGCTTCAAGCAACCACTGTCTAGTATCCACTTTCCTCTTTTTTTAAGTGGGACCTGCAAAAAATAAAATTAAGTCCATGGTACCCACCTTTTTATAGGGTCCTAAGAGTTAGGCCTTAGGAGTCCAAACCCATATGGGTCCGGTATCCCCTTTATATACATAATTTGGATTATGATGCACAGAACTCAAAAAAATTTGAATGTACTTGTTCCTAATCAAATTTTTATTTGTTTTAGGAACCCACATTTTTATAGTTTTGACATTCTTCTTTTGAAATTTCCCAATCGGTTTTGGTTTGGAATATAATAAACTAAGATTTTTCTTAGCTTTAGTTTCTCGTACTTCCTTATTTTTCCTTTTTCTTTTACCAAGATGTTTCTTGATAACTTGTTTCTTATATCCCAAACCTTGTTTATTTTAGCAGTTTGTGAACTTTCAATAATTTTTGTCAAATTTTGTCGACCTTTGTTAAAGTTGGAAACATTTTGAGTAATGTCGTCTAACTTTGTTTGTAAACTAGCTTTTTCAAGGTCTAACATCTTGGCTTTTGCCTTAATCTCATGATTTTCGGTAGTTAGAGCATCATTTTTCTCTTTTTGGGTTTCAATTTCTTGACTCAAAAGAGATAGTTGAGAATCAATATTAGATGATGATTCTTGAGCTTTTTCAAGTTCCTCCTCTAATATTTTCTCCTCGTCTTTTAACATATCTCGTTCAAATTCTACTCTACTTAAATTAGCTTGAGCTTGCTTGCATTGTCATTTTACATCTTTAAATTTATACATTAACTCAGCATTTAAATCTAGAACTTCTTCAAAAGTCGGAATTTGTACCTTATCTTCTTTAGCCATAAAGCATACATTAGCTTGTTCATTGTCTGAGTCACTTTCACTATCAGATGAAGATGAGTCTGAATCATCCCATGTCACTGAGAATGCCCATTTCTTTGACTTGTCCTTTTTGTGTTTGAACTTGTAATTTTCTGTCTTCTTCTTTTGTTCTGGACAATTCTTTTAAATGTGTCCCTTCTTATGACATTTAAAGCATTCTACATTTGATGATGACGGCTTATTTGATCCGAATTTCTGTTGTATCGACTACCTTTTCGTTGCTTTAAGAATTTTTTGAATCATTTTGCAATGAATGCTAGATCCTCATCTTCGGAATCTGAGACGTCTTCATCTTTCCCAGCATGAAAAGCTACATTTTTCTTTTCTTCTTTTTGTTTTTTTCGAGCCTGCAAGTTAGCTTCATAGGACATAAGATTTCCTATCAATTCATCTGGCTTCATGGTGGAAATATCATTAACTTCTTCTATTGCTAATACTTTTCCATCCCATTCATTAGTCAGTGAAAGTAGGACTGTTGAAACTACATCAAAATCAGAATATTTTTGTCTTAAACCGATAAGAGCATGATGAATGGTTTGAAACCTTGAATACATCTCATTGATTGTTTCATTCGGCTTCATTTTGAAATTTTGAAAGTGACTTTTCAACAAAGCTATTTTTTCTTGTTTAACCTTGTTAGTACCTTCATGAGTAGTTTTTAGCGTTTGCCAAATTTGATATGCAGAGGTACAGATACTAACATGGTTATATTCGTTTTGATCTAATGCACAAAACAACATATTTATTGCTTTTGCATTTACAGCAACTGCGGTTTTCTCAGCAGCTGTCCATTCTGCATACTCAGTTATTGGATTGACTATTTCTTTCTGAGTAGCATTCCAAGCATCATAACTTGTTGATTGCATATTAAAAGTCATACGTGTTGACCAATAGTTATAGTTTAGGTCATTAAAGAAAGGAGGTCTTTGTGTTGACTGACCTTCTGTGTAAGTGGTGTTACTAGTGCTTGCGTTATTTGCCATATTACTAGAATATATCAAATAACTGTGTTACGGTTATGAGATGACCTTTCTCTGATACCAAATTGAAAGTGTCGATAGACGACTTTAGGCAGGATCAGTAATATGGATATGCGGAATATATGATATATACTAAGAAAGATCCCACAGTAGCAATATCACAGATAAGTAAATGCAGTAATAGAAAAATCACACCAGGGATTTTTATACTGGTTTGGAGCACCGTCCAGTCCCAGATCTCCTATCTGGAATTTCACTAAACACTATCCTCACTTAACCCTGAGGAAAATAGGTTCACAACACCCGAGAAGCCGAATGGGATTTCATGCCTCTATCAACACGAGGACTTCACAACTCGCCTCTTACAACACCGAGGACTTCAAACAAGATATAAACTTGTAGTTTGACAATGTGTGTTCTTAATAACATGAATTTGTCAATTCTTGTACAACCTTCCTATAATCTTATCCTCAAATATGATTTTGATATTATGAAGATTTGGAAGATGTTATCATTGTTTGAATCTAAAGAATAATATATATATATATATATATATATATATATATATATATATTCAAGGATTCAAATAACGATATATGAGAATAGTGAGCTTTTGAATGCTTTTAAAGAGTAAGAATTAAATCAACACTTAGATAGCAAGAATAGAAAGAATTGTTGTAATTAAAATGATGATTTCATATTGCTTTTATAGAGGATGGAGAGATGTAATCATTGGTGAAGAGAAGCAATGAATAGAGATGATTTTTGGTGAAAATAAAGGATCATAACCATTGATGAAATAGGGTGTCTATTCGAAAAGATGGCTTCAGTTCGTAGACCAGTGGGCTGGTAAAAAATGACCAATAGACTGGTATTTGAATATATATATGTTATATACATGTGTGCACGTTCATTGTGCATTCTGTATAGAAACGGTCGACCGTCCAGAATGAAACTGTTCGACCTGTTTCAGGCAGTATGCACAATGAATGTGGATACATATATTCACATATATATTCAAAAAACATCGATGTATATAATTATTTGAGGATATATTTTAACAAATATAACTCAACTAAACACTAAATAATCAACCTCTAACATTGAATACCATCGAATCTCTTCTTTTTGTCGATCTTGAATTTCTCCTTGTCATTGATCAAAACATCTTGAATTCCTTGACTCAACAATCGGGGTTCATAATTAAAAATCATGAACCGCTATTTTAGCGTACCGACCGTCGTAATAATGTTATAACGCTATTTTGAATTCAACGAAATAGATTATACAAATTAATTTGAACGTATGTTTAAAATAGCCATATTAAATCAATTTAAATTCAAAACAAATAAATTCTTCAACAATAAATTTCTATTATCATCGTTCATATTTAAATCGTATATATATATTGATCATCTGAACCGTTTCGATTCAATTTTACCTTTGAATTAAATTATTTAGTTCTCGTATTTCGATAATTATCAAAATAAATCATATTTCGATTATTTAATCGATAACCAAATAAAATACCATTTATATTATAAATTCAATATTTAAAACCATACTATATATTTAAAATAACTGTTCAAAAATCTGGGTCGTTACATCACTCATGGGATTGGTATGAGAAATCTTACTTAACCTATTTAATAATAAGGTCAATCATAAGACCACGCCGCTAACACGGAATGGGTTTACTCTATTGGATTGCCAGTGCATGAAATAAAACAAATCATTTATACAATGCAATGCTTTTTAGAAAAATGAAGCCATTATAAGACTCATGTCCCATCACACAATGCAACGCAAGCCGAAGGATAGAGTTTTACCTTATAATGGCCAAAATATGCTTGATACATATAAAATAAAATCATTTGATATTACTATTAGTGTCTATATGTTTCAAAAACAATTTCAATCATAATGTATCAACCATAGACGACATGGGTACCATATATCATGTCGCCATAGATAGGTTTACAATCGAAACTGCACAATGTCACGTATTGGAAATTGGATTTCCTTCATGAACCAGGGATCATCCTTACTGAATCCAGGATTATCTAGCCCGAGCCTCAGGATCAAAACGAATTGACCGTTGGTGCGTCAGGGATGGTCCACACTTACGTTAGTGGATTATAATTCTGAACAATATGTTTCCCCGCCCTATGGGGCGTAAATCTGGTCAATATATCGACTATACCATCCATCGACCACGTAGTGACCGATATATCCAAGATGCCTCACTTTCCATCATCCACATAAGTAAAAATGTCTGGGCTCCATACCATTACACCACTCCTAGCAGAAGGAAACGCATGTCCTCCCTGAGGTCCTCTCCCGTTTCTGGTTCATACTGGGGTGTGAGGCTCGCGAATTAATGCTATACACAAAGCTATGCTATTTAAAGTCGTGCTTTGTTCATCAACCACAAAGCTCTTCTTTTCAACAAAAGCCTTGTTCATTTGCATCTCGGCATGCCACACTGACAATTCATGCCATGCAACTGATATCTATCGATATATAACCTCTAAGCTTGTACGTTTCAGAGAAGGGTGTTAAGCTAGAGAATAAATTCTCCGCCACCAAACTGATATATATTTAATGTAAATCAGTCAACACATTATGAAATCCAATGTCAGACACACATCCACTTACAAGTCCGTTCTAGGCCTGAATGAAACTGGAGGCACCTTATTCCTTGTCCCATATGTCCAATACAGGAGAGAGGCCCTCGCACATCCGAACAATCAACAAATGCGTTCGGACTACAATCACTAAAACCTTTCAAGGCAGCAACTCCAATCAAAAACATCAGTAGCCATCCATTCAATGTGAAGTTTATCGGTCTTACACTGTCTTCATATCATCGACTTTTAGTAGTCGTTTGATTATTTGAAATGAGAATTAACTTGGCCTTTTCAAATAATCCACGTATATACAGAATTCAAACCAATTCTTTCCTTGGTTAGATTATTTGACACTCACGTTTCAATTCATTATTATAATTTCATGTCAAATACATCTAATCATCAATATATATAATAAACCAAGTAAAATCGGTTTATTTCCATTCCACATCGTTTATAATATTTTATAATGATTTATCGCTATTTTTATTTATATAAAAATAGCCCATTTTAATTAAACAATGCTTCAGCTCATTACGCGGCCTTGGCGCTGTTTTTCTTCATATTTGAATTACACATTTCTAAAAATCTAACCATTGGATCTTAAAAAAAATTATATCATTGGAAAGATCTTTCCAAAGCGAACCCAACGGTTTCAGTTTTGGGAAAATCCGACGGTTAGGTCTCTCAGTATAATCGTTTAAAGTTACGATTCTAAAACGCGAACTACCGCACGCGATTTGTTTTATTTTAATTTATATATATATATATATAATTCATTCGATGATTTCCAAACCGTTTTCACTTCAAATATTTGGCTAAAGCCTTTAAATTTTAAAAAAAATCGCTATAACCTCCTTTATACGGTGAGGGGTTTGTAAATTTATTGGGCCGTATTACACACCCAATAAATCCAGAAACAACATACACAATTTTTGGTGACCTATTCTATTCCCAAGGGAGTATGTAAAGATTATAACTCCAGAGATAAATCTCGTCACCCTGTCCAGTGTTGGAAAATAAATAATCCATGTGCCGTATCTAAAAACAGGAGAGACGTGAATTATTGTTAACACTAGACCCTTGTGGGGTTTTTTATTAATCCTGCCATTTATCGATATATTTTATTTAGTCCATATCAGTCCTCAGTTCAACATGTAATTCAATCCTCGCCATACGAGCGTCTTGCCCGTATGGTAATCCCAACCTCATCACATAAGCTCCAAATGCTTATATGGTATATGGTAGAGTATGTAGTCTTCACGAAGTATGCCATGTAGTGTAGTTCAAAATTAATTATTACTATCCTATGGCGTTGTTTATAATCTCACACAGAACAACCAGCACATCGCATCTAATGGCATTCACATGAGTTTGTATAATAAATAAAATTGCACAGCTAACTCATTAGGGTTTACCTATTTGTCTGGCACGCAATATATTTCTCTACTCAACAACCAATTCATTTACCTGTTTAGCATATGTGTGTGTGTATATATATATATATATATGCATATATATATGCATATCTACGCTAAAAATAATAGTTTTAGTGAACAAATATTTATTTAAATACATGACTATTTTTAACACTTCATATTAGGGCGGTTACGGTTGGATCGTTCAACCGCCGAAACGCACTAACCGTTCACACGGTTGTCGCCTACTACGGTAACGGTGATGGTGACGGTTGTGGATTTTGATAACCATGGTAAACCGTACCAATCGCACATGATTTATTTTTGTAATATTTCATTAAAAAATATGTTTTTCAATAACTTAAGCTTGAGAAATAACATATATATACATAAATTATTTGCATCTTTATTTATAGCCAACATGCACATGGATGGTTTGTTTCATAGATAAATAAACTAATTATTAAAATTAATGTTAAAACTTGAGTTATTTATGGATAACAATGTAAATTTATAGTAATGGTTGCGGTAACGGTTACACGATTACGGTAACGGTTATAAAATTTGCCAACCGTCAACAACAGTTGCGGTTACGGTTGGAGGTAAAATTGACGGTTGCCTTAACCGTAACACCCCTACTTCATATACATGTTAAAAATAATATTTTCAATGAACAAACATTTATTTCTACACATGGTTATTTTTAACACTTCATATACATGTTAAAATATAATATTTTCAATGAACAAACATTTATTTCAACACTTGGTTATTTTTAACACTTCATATACATGTTAAAAATAATATTTTCAATGAACAAACATTTACTCCACTACACAACTATTTTATATAGTTTGTTATCACAATAAAAATGATGTTCTTAATGTTCAAATAATTATTTCAACCAATGACTATTTTTTTAGTGGTAATACATACAATAAAACTGTTATTTTTATTGTTAACGCAATTTATTTCAAACACGAATGTTTTTAGTGGTTCATACATACAATAAAAATGTTATTTTTATTATTAAAACAATTTATTTCAAACATGAATATTTTCAGTGGATCATGCGTATAATAAAAATATTTTATTTATTGTTAAAATAATTTATTTCAAACATGAATAATTTTAGTGGTTCATACATACAATAAAAATGTTATTTTTATTATTAAAACAATTTATTTCAAACATGAATATTTTCAGTGGTTCATGCATACAATAAAATTGTTATTTTTTTGCTAAATCAATTTATTTCAAACCACAACTATTTTATATAGTTCATTTCAGAAAATTTCTACATTACAACGGCAGGGTATTTAGCGCCGGCACTGTGTCTGAGCACGCTCCTCTACTAACCTAGGCCTTGTAGAATAACAACAATTTCCTTTCAATGATTTCCACAATAAAATTCATTTTCACAACACAATGAATTTACCACAAACACATTCAATTTCACATCACAACCATCACACGATCATCCATGGTTTAACAAAAAGTAGTGTCGGGAGTTACTAAGCTCCTCTGCAACCTAATATATTTTTCTCCATTTTATTTGAATTTAGAAATCTCACATTGGGTTTCACTCCTTAATTGATGGCTAGATCTAAAATATCTCTGGTCACTTCTAGAATGTAGTGTACGTTGTCATGGTTGCAATGCTTCCTATCTCATCGGATTTCGACATTGTATCAAAAAGATATGATTTTTACAATTAAATTCAACATTGCAACGCTTTTAAATGTTGAAAACCTTTTAAAATAAATAGGTCATTACCTTTCAGTTTGATTCAAAACTAGGTTTTCAATTTGCGTTCAATCCGTTGCACGAGTGGACGATTGGACTGCGCCACGTCGAAGAGCAAGGAGAGGCACGCCTACGTCAGGTGGTGGTGTTGAGCTCAGTGGTTGCATGGCGGAGGAGACTGGAGATGAACGGGGCAACATCATGGAGGTGATTCTCGAAAAATACGCAATGATAAGGGACAAAACTTATATGGATTTGAAGGTGGGACTGAGATCTACAAAATTTTCTAAAGGAGAAATCGATTTCATCGAGGGGATGGAGAGTTATTTGAGGAGAAAGAATTGAAAGGGAGCTGCCGTTCGATATTAAGGGGTTACGGGTTTTTGTTGAAATGAATATTAGGGTTGGGGAATTTCTATTAACTGATCTATATTAAATTATTTTTAATTTCTTTAATTCCAAAAATACCCATTTATCCATACGAACTCCAAATCAAATTCAATGACTGTCGCTCCTAACTAAATACCTCCATTCCGGATAAAATGGAACATGTTTTGTAAGCCCATTCGATTGTTTCAATTAGTTATTCTCAAAATTAAAATATAAAACATTCAATATTCAATTTGAACGTACATTTCAATTTGTCGGGGACATATACTGATTCCAAAAATTCCCGAAAAATAAATCTAGCTATGTTTGGATGATATGGTCCCAACAAAACTGATATTGTCGAATTTGGAGAAGTTTGAAAAATGACCTTTTTCTGGTCGATCCCATTCAAACTAAAATTACCAAATGCGTTTTAATTTACAACGCTCACATATTAATTCCACAAATTATGGAATTTTAAACCTAGCAATAAACTGACATTCCGGATCCAACCAAAGTGGTTTCATCGAAAATGGAGGTGGTTTACAAAATCTCTATTTTTAAGGGTTATATTCTAATTTAAAAAATCGAATTTTTAAATTTTGACGCATTTTCTGTTAAAATTTCCTTAAAATAAATTTTAAATTGGTTCTGATTTTCTGAGTTGTTATATATCATGTTGTGGTTATTTTAGATCTTAACCTTATTTATGTCAGATCTAGTTTTGATTATGGATCTAATTCACTTTTTAGATCATTTGGTATTTGTCATGTCGGGGTTTTTTGGATCGGTCATTAGTTGGACTTGCTTTAGATTTAGATCTAAACTTTCACCTAATCGTCATGAAAAGTCTACCAAGTTTTCACTGTTTAGATTACCTTATTCCTATCATATTATGGTTAAATAGGATCTATTATTAGTTTGACATCTAAGTTATTATTTAGATCTTATCATGCTAGTTATGGCATCCCTATTATGTTAAGATTGATTCTAATATCACATGTTCACTAGATCCGTTCATATATATGTCTGTCTTATCATTATGTCGTTATATGATTATACCACCTTATGTTTATGTCAATCTCGTTAGAATAATCATTTCTTTCACCCTGTCCCTTTTATAGTAGCCTAAGCCTAACTACTTTCTGGACTAGGCATGACGTTAAATTATGTGAATATGTTAAAATGGGAATGAGGGGAAAAAGGGTATAAATTGGACATAATTTGTAAATGGAAAGTTTGGCATAACTAAATGTTTATGAACGCGAATTTAGGCTTATAATTAGTTATGAACATAATTGGGGGAAAAGAGGCATGGATACCTATAAAACATAAGTATAATTAATTAATAATTGAAATGCCTAGAATTACAGTAATTAGAAACTGTAATGACACTTATGACACGAGGTTAGATTGCACTTGCGATGGAAGTCTGCACGGAACCGACCGGCATATCAAACGACTGCAACTGGTGAATCTAATGTGAGAGGTTTAAGTGCACAAATACGAGACGTGCTATGACATGAGGTTAAGCCCAACTTATGGAAGAAGTCTGCCCAGAACCGACCGGCATATCCAGCGTACACAAGTTGTAGGCCTAATATGGGAGGTCTAGAACATTTTAGCCATAATTGAATATCGTAATAAAGATGAAAACTTAACCTAGTGGAATCTATAGGGATTGTATGAGCCTATTGAATCTATGGGGTTAAGTAAATCTATTAAGTATGTGGGGTTAAGTAAGCCTATTAAATCGGTGGGGTTAACCAGACCAGTTAAATCTGTAAGGGTTATAAGAACCTGTTAATTTAGAAAACTTAACATGTTGAATATGTTGGGGTTATATTGACCCGTTAACTTTTTAAGTTTAACATGTAAATCTATAGGGGGTTATGTGAATATGTTAAATCTGTTAGGCATAACCTATCAAAATCCTAGTTAGTTGGGGACACAAGATCTGTAAGGGTTGGCTTGTGTCAACTATTGTGTAGGACCCATATTAGTCAGTAACCAATTCTGGTATTAAATGGGGACCCCGCACTTGGTAGAGGTCAGGACATGCTTACTGAACTGATTATAAGAGGTTCATCTGAGAGGAGGTGTTTACTGGCGGGTTTCCAACGGACTCATGTGCGTGCATGAGTACGGCCTGCATCTGGGAAAATAAGTCGCTGTAGCTCCAGTAAATAGGTATGTTTCCTTCTGTAGGTTTCCACTTTAGGAATTAATACACCCTACTGTAGGGACGACACAGGGTATTTACGAAATAGGGAGCTGATCGATTAAGGGTAGTAAATAGGTTACATCTAGTCATGTCTGTTTCTGTGGGGTACATGTGTTTCTGTTTGGGCTAACACCCGTTATTTATGTTTAGGTACCGGATAATCTAGTTTGGATTAAAACCCATTACTAGAGTACACCCAAAACCACCATTATATTTTTATTGGGATCATCCTGTTTCTATTAAGCAATTAAGGAGTATGTAATTGTTAGACCAAAAAATGGCATTAACACTCAACTGAATAGGATTTGTTAAGAGTAATGATCTAAAACACAGAAAATCAAACATAGACACGATATTTTTAGTGGTTCAACATTAACAAGCCTACATCCACTTCATAATTTCTCAACTCATTCAGAAATTACAATTACAATGAGTATAGACACTCAAGCCCTCAATTACAACGATTAATGCTTTCCGAATCCATTGATTTTTATTGAAGAAGATGGAGATTCTTCTTTGGCAGCCATGTTCGAAATATATAGAGCCTCCTTAAGGCTAAAAAGTCCTCTAAAATGGTGCATGAACATGTATTTATAGGCATAGAGTTGGTTAGGGTTGAGT
Organism: Allium sativum; assembly: GCA_030737875.1. Lineage (NCBI taxonomy): Eukaryota > Viridiplantae > Streptophyta > Magnoliopsida > Asparagales > Amaryllidaceae > Allium > Allium sativum. The sequence goes on from JASFAX010002097.1 coordinate 31,821, forward strand.
CTCCACATGGCAACATCAGAGGGAAACTCGCAGGTAGTGGAGAAAATGGCAAAATGAGCTTCATTTGATTTGTTAACTGCTCCAGGGAAATAGGCAAAAAGGGGAACAGATCGGTTTCCTCCAATCTGAACTAATGCTCGTTTTGACAAGTCACTTGGTTGCGTGCAGCAATCGTTCCAGGCGGATCGGGTCCCTCCATCTCGACCCAACCCAATACAGTACTTGTGTTCCGGTACTTCATCTACTATTGTACGTGAGATCGAGACCCGATCCAATCCAAGTTGGGTCCATATGACCCGATCCGATGGTGTTTTGATGTATTGGTGGGTGAGGGTTGAGATCTGACCTGGTCTAGTTCAAACTGATAAAACACCAAGCTGACGAAGTCATGTGACTTCCATTCGAGCCAAGGATCTATCCGACCCGAATATCCTGATCCAAATCGGCCTCACGTACATGAAATGGCAAGTTTACCCGAGGTCCTGCCACTTCATCCAAGCGAATGTAATCACTGCAAGTTCATACTTGAGTTCTTAGCTTTAGGCGGTTTGGTCATAAAACAGGCTAACATTTTTCCCCCAAAGTACGTCTTATCGAAGATGAGATGTGCTTTGAATAAGTTGAGCTGAATTCCTCTGGAACGTTATCTGTCCCAAAGAGGGCTTTATCAAATTGGTGTGTCCTCTTGAGCAGTTTTGATATTTCAACTCTTCGTTGTATTGATTGCTCGTCACGTGTTGCACCGCTTCCGAGGGTGTTTATCGGGCCAAACTCTATGGCCAGAGTAGTCAAGATGGCTAAGTAACCTTTTAAACCTCATCAAATCAAGAGGTAAGGTTCTTCATCATAAGTTGTACTGGATAGTTTGCTCCCGAATATGCTTTCTCACATAGGCCATTGTCCAATGACGTCGCCATCTTACGCAATTCAAGCGCATGGTCGAGTCAAACTTTCTCTTAAACACAAGTCAATGTATGAAGTAGTTGTCTAAGTCATGGGGCAGTAGAAGAATCTATGAACTTTAAACTAGCTTCTGGACTGCTAGGATAGATCACATCAGAATTGGTACATGAATCTGTCATTCACACTTGTCTTGGGGCCATCCCGGCATCATGATAGAAATCAGATCATATTAAAAGAAATCCACGACCATTCCAGGTCCTTTCATAGTTTCATGATCATATGCAAATCAGCAAGGGACGTCATTGAAATCATATAAACAAGTGCTCGTAAGATCATTACAAATGTAAGGTAGTTGGAGAGTTCTCCATATTATCCATTCGATGTAGTTATGGATCAATTCTTTGAAGTCATGTTTGGTTCGTTAGTTGCCTCACTCGAATGGTCAAGACGAATATGTCATATTACGAAGATATAATGTGTATGTTCTGAGTCATGCATCAAGTCAGGGTTATGTTCAAAGTCAGTCTTGTGAGTTGAAGCACGTGTTCCTAATGTCAGTGGAGGGCAGGCGAAGTCAGTGCTTATGCCCCCAGCATCGATGGGGGTTGGGTCATGTCAGTGCTTCAGCAGCTTGGAATAGTTATCACAGTTTTGTTGAGTCTGCTTCTCTTACTTGGTTCTATTGAGCTTAACAAACTTGGTTAATAAAATTGGGTCTCTCTAGAATTGCACAATCCTATAATTTTGTCTAGGGCTTTTCCCTTGCCTTTATTAATTCAAGAGTTAGATGGTTCTCCATCCTTTGTCATGAAAACATTGAGACCATCATTTCAATGCTGGCACCATATTGTTGCAGGAACCTGTCGTCTCAGGAAGTTTCTAGGCAAATCTCTTGGTAGAAAAATATTGAGGTGTGTTTGAGAGATGAATCCGCCAAGGCCTCTTGGTGGGTCTCGTTGCAGAGAGAACTTAAAGTCCAGATTATACAGAATTTCGGATACGGCTGCCATCAATACCATAAACGGTTCAGGTCAATCTATCGATGCAATAATGGTGTTGAATTTTTCAATGAATGCATGCAGGGTCTCACCGAACTTCTGTATAACTGAAATGAGTTATATGATGTCCTTGGATCGATGAATGTGGACCTTCAATTTTTCAATGAAGTTAGTGACCAAAGCATTCTAGCGGATGATCAATTCAGATGCATACCACTAAAATTGTTTAGAAATAATGTAAGTCATGAGTCATAAATGGTGGCTTGAAGTGTGTGGGATCGTTGAAGTCCCTGATGTCTCATGTGAAAGAGTTTTGATTAACGTTTCTCACGCCACCTTTGGGGTGCGCCACCTCTAGTGAAGCATCAACTAAGGTTGGCGACCTTTCCTTCATCTTCGGAAAGTTATTCTTTTGGTTGCAGTCTGGGATCTTGTGGGACTCTGATGATGGTATATGTACATAAAGTCGGCTGATAGTCGAATTATTTTGCTCGAAGCTCATATCCCATGCCCACTATCTGTGAAAACCCGCAACTTCCCCGTAAAGGAAAGCGTCGGATAGTTCGAGAACAAACCACAGCAGAACTCATACAGAAGAACATTTCATTGTATATTACAACAATGCATCAGATTTCAAGAATATACAGAGTATGAATGAATGAATATTACACAGAAATATCAGAGATTTAAATTACATTTAAAAACATCGCAGCGGAAAATAATACAATACACAACTAGAAGAGATATACGGATACAAAGCTTTCCGGATATCGTTCCAGCTGTAAACCAGGATCCTGTGAATATAAATCTGCAAAACCAAAACTACTAGCTGCCCGTGTCAAAATAGGGGCACCCAGAGTTTAGGTTAAAACAATAAACTCCAGGTCAGTCATGTGACTGGTGTGAGAACTAAAACAGTTATTAATCTTTATTTTAAATCATTAGGTAAATCAAGGGACCACGCCGTATAACACGGAACGGGTTTCCTCCCAAGAATACCAGTGCATAAAACAAACAGCGCAATGCTAAATAAAGAAAAATGAAGCTGTTATAAGACCCAGGTCCTATCACACAATGCAACGCAAGCCGGGGGATAGGGTTTTCCCTTATAACAGCCAAAGAATGCTTGATACGTTTGAAACAAATCATTTGATACTATAATAAGTGCATAGTGTATAAAACAACTTCAAATCATAAGTATCAATCATAGGCGGCATGAGCGCCCCATCCCACTATGTCGCCATATATAGGATTACAAATAAAACCGCGAATGTCACGTATTTGGAAATTGGATTTCCGTCTATGAACCGAGGCAAAAGATAGTCCTCAACCTATTCGAGACAATCTAGCCCATGTCTCAGGAACAGCCGCAACTGCCCCATGGATCCTCAGGGCCGGTCCACACGGAGTGGATTATTATGCCTGAACACTACGTCTCCCCACCCTATGGGGTGTAAGTCTGGTCCGTCAGCTGACCAGAATGCATTCGGCCGAAACCGATATAACCGAGGCGCCTCGCAACAGCAACAACCACATAAGTCAAACTCGTCAGGGCGTGTAAAACCACTGACGCCACTTCTAGCTAGAAAGAAACGCATGACCGCCCTGACGTCCGTCTCCCGTTTTTGGTTCATACCGGGTGTGAAACACGCGAGGTAAACGTTACACAAAGCTACGCCACAAAGGCCGTGCTTTGATCATCACCACAAGACTTTGCTTTTCAACAGAAGCCTCGATCAATTGCCACTTAGGCATGCCACACAGGCAATTCACTCCATGCGATTGATATCCATCAATATATAACCCCTGAGCTCGTACGTCTCAGAGAAGGGCGTTAAGCAAGAGAATAAATTCTCCGCCGCCAAGCAGATATATATTTAATAGAGATCAATCACACGGACTAAAATCCAATGTCAGACACACAGTCCATTTACAAGTCCGTTCTGGGTCTGAACGAAACCGGAGGCACCTAGTACCCCGCATATCCATCGATCTCCAAGTACGTCTGGACGATCACTAACTGTTTCCATCTTCTTGGGTGTACAGCCCAATCAAGATCATCAGTTATCACCCAAACGACGTGAAGACCTCCGGTCTTCGACCATCGTCTTCATCTTCGACTTATCGTCGCATCAGTTATTCAGAATGGGATAAACCCGGCCTTTCCGAATAACTCGCGTATATTTTAAATAAGTGTTACACAAACACAACATACGCCTCATTCCAATTCATTAGTCACTAACCGTAAATTAATCAAGAGAATAATTCCCCAAATATTAACCCCGAAGGCCGAAACCAACATCAGATCAATATCCAGAAAACCATTCCGCTTAGCTAACCGACAGTTAGTTTCTGAATTTCACGTTCAAATCTAATTAAAGATTTAACTATCGCCTGGAGCAAAACTGGTGATACTCCATTCTCGATCTTTTCAATCTAATTAAAGATTCATTAAAACTCCACTTAGTTTTAATCATTATCTGGGTTAAAGAATCAGTGTCATTTAAAACACGATTCACGATAAACCCAAAATCACATTCCATTAATTATCGGGTTAAAGAACAAGTGTTATTTAAAACACTGTTCACGATAAACCCTAAAATCAATACCAATTCAATTCCAATTAAATATCATTTAATTGGTACACTTCATTAAATCTAAATAAAAAGATTTAATCTTTTCTCAACTGGGTTCAAGAATAGTGTTAGTGAAGACACCATTCACGACAAACCCAAATCACATTCCATTAATTATCGGGTTAAAGAACAAGTGTTATTTAAAACACTGTTCACGATAAACCCAAAAATCAATATCAATTCAATTCCAATTAAATATTATTTAATTGGTACACTTCATTAAATCTAAAATAAAAAGATTTAATCTTTTCTCAACTGGGTTCAAGAATAGTGTTAGTGAAGACACCATTCACGACAAACCCAAATCACATTCGATATTCAATACAAGGCTCTGAATAGAAAATATATCGGCTTATATTCAATATCGAATTCTACGACTAACAAATGTCGTATTGGAAATAACGATATCAATATATATCTTTCAAATTTCCATAACAACACCTGTATAATCACGAATTCCAACATCGAAATATTCCGAAGACAATTTCGATTCAAATCCACTCCAATGCAATCATTGGAAATTTTGGTTATTTTTAAAACCCTTTTCAAATTCAATTTATTTATTTAAAAATAAATAGAATTATAATTCTAGTTCAAAACTAGTTCATTTCGATAAAAATCCATTTTTATCTTTTCAAATATGGAGTTTTTCATCCCAATTCTTTCTAAATCATTTCTTATGATTTTACACAAATTATTGCTATTTTTAATAATTTTATCAAGGCCCGTACAGTCGATTTCCATCAATGGCCATCGAACTGCACTTACAGCGACCTTTTTCGAATTTGATTTGGACGTATCTCCAAATCCAACCGTTAGATTTCAAATTTCTAACATTCATTAGAAAGCTTTTTTCGATACGAACCCAACGGTTCCGGTTTTAGGAGAATCCGACGGTCGGATCTCCCGTAATATCCGTTCGAAATAAATGGTCGAAATTCGCGAACTGCCGCGACGCGGCGCGTTCTATTCAGGCCATTATATTATATATATAATATATATTTCGTCGATTTCTATTTAAAACGAATTATATAAATAGTTTTAAAATCGTTTCAAAACCTATTTCAACTTCCATTTCAATTCAAAGCAAAATTGAATTCTTCTTTATAAATTCGTTTTAAAATTCATTTCTATTCAATTCAAATTTCAATTCAATTTGAATTCATTTCAATTCACTTCATTTCGAAATCGTTTTCAATTCAATTCATTTCGAAATCGTTTTCAATTCAATTCATTTCGAAATCGTTTTCAATTCAATTCATTTCGAAATCGTTTTCAATTCAATTCATTTCGAAATCGTTTTCAATTCACTTTGAATTCGTTTTCAATTCAATTCATTTTGAAATCGTTTTCAATTCAATTCATTTCGAAATCGTTTTCAATTCAATTCATTTCGAAATCGTTTTCAATTCAATTCATTTCGAAATCGTTTTCAATTCAATTCATTTCGAAATCGTTTTCAATTCAATTCATTTCGAAATCGTTTTCAATTCAATTCATTTCGAAATCGTTTTCAATTCAATTCATTTCGAAATCGTTTTCAATTCAATTCATTTCGAAATCGTTTTCAATTCAATTCATTTCGAAATCGTTTTCAATTCAATTCATTTCGAAATCGACAAAATCGATATAAATATCGTTCACGTCAAAATGGCGTCAATCTAATCATCACGGCTTCACATATTTCTATTTTCAAATATTCTATTTCAAATATTTCCTATTATCAAAATATTCTTTATTTTCACGATTGGAATGAGGCCCAATCAATTACCATATAAAGTTAATTATATGGATTTTCATACAACACATGTATATAATAACATGGAAAAATAATCAACCATCACCCAAAGTGCACTACACTGTATAAGCATCAAATATAGATATCCAACGCTTAAAACAGCCTGTCAATCAACCGATCGACATATTCAATCAATCAGGATGAGTGAACTGCATATTTCATCCTAACACCCGTGTGGGGTTTCAAACAATCAAACACAGATTTTAGTTGTGCAGTTGGGCGATGTGTAAAATTTATCGACCCAATCAATGTCCTTCAAATAGGTGTACATAAACAAACCGTTCGGTTTGTAAATGAATATTTTATTTATTCACATTCACGTTAAAAATTATATTTTTAACGACAAAACATTTTATTCCAACATATGAATTTCTATTCAGTTCATTCTTTAAATAAAATGATATTTTTATTTTTCTAACTTATTTTAGAAAATTTCGGCGGCATAACGGCACGATACTAGAAACGGGACAAGGCCTAGCCTTATCCCCGGTCTAGTGAAGGCCCACGCCATTCACACATCAATCAAATCAATTCGTTATGCAAACCACAAAATTTGGAGTAAGGGTCTAACCTAGCCTTACTCCTTCGCCTTATAACGGCGCACGTCTAATCCTAACCAATTTATCGATTCGATTTTTCACACCACAAACCACATTCAAACCAATATCGCAATCAATCACCAAACAGTCAAACAAACAAGTCCATGGTCTGTGGACGATTGTGTCGGGTGCTACTAAACACCGTCTGCATCCTAGTATATATATATATAACTAGAAAAATAAATTGAAAGGTGAGAAATTCTCACATATAGCTATCCTAGCTCCACGGCTCTTCCTTTAGAGAAATCTTCACTGTTCTCGCCTTTTTGTCACCTTCGTTATCCGCTTTCACTACATATGTAAAAATCGAATTTTTACTTCGCTTTTCAATATATAAAAATCACATTTTTAATGCGAAGTTCAATATATAAAAATCATATTTTTTATTCGAAGTTCAATATATAAAAATCGAATTTTTACTTTGATGTTCAATATATAAAAATGCTATTTTTCTTTCGAAGTTCAATATATAAAAATTCTATTTTTCTATCGAAGTTCAAAACATAAAAACTATATTTTTCTTTCGAAGTTCAAAAGATAAAAACTATATTTTTCCTTTCGAAGTTCAAAACATAAAAACTATATTTTTCTTCGAAGTTCAAAAGATAAAAACTATATTTTTCTTTCGAAGTTCAAAAGATAAAAACTATATTTTTCTTCGAAGTTCAAAAGATAAAAACTATATTTTTCTTTCGAAGTTCAAAAGATAAAAACTATATTTTTCTTTCGAAGTTCAAAATCAGTTTTAACTTCTTTTAAATCTTTTACTTTTTAAAGTTCAAATCTTTTAAAACCTTTTTAAAATCTAAATCTTTCACTTTTAAAGTTTAAATCTTTTCACCTTTAAAGTTTAAATCTTTTCACCTTTAAAGTTTAAAATACCTTTTTCAAATCAAAGTTTTTTTTAAAATTCCTAAAATCAGTTTTAACTTTATAAAAAAAATCAGTTTTAAACATTATAAAAAATCAGTTTTAAACATTAAAAAAAATCAGTTTTAAACATTATAAAAAATCAGTTTTAAACTAACTAACAATAATTATATATATAAAAAAACGAATTAAAAAATATCGTATATAAAAAAAAAAACTTACAGTTAAACCGAGGGGGGGTTGGGGGTTGGGGGTTGGAGACGTCGGCTGCAAATCTCGAGCTGGGCGGAGCTGCTGGTGGCTGTCGCGATGAAGGAGGAGATGAGAGGGAGGCGATAGCGGAGGGGCGACGGAGCGAGGGTGGGGGCTCGATGAGGCGGCTTCGGTCTGGAGGCGTCGCGATGCTTGGGGTCTTCGGGGTGAGGGCGCTGGGAGGAGGAGGCTTCTCGGGGTTCAGGCGGCGCGATTCGCTTAGGGTTTCTCTCTTTTTTTTTTTCTTTTTTTCTTTTTCTGTTTTCTGGATAGTGAATCGGGGGGGAGGGGGCAAGAAGGAGATAAAGGGGAGGGAGGGAATTTAAAATTATTTAATTATTTTCTTATTTAATTATTAAACTTCGCAAAAAGGTTGACTTTCATCCACGACCTCGAAACGAGGCCCACCGCCTGTCGCCCATAGCGTTTTACCCACATTCTGAACACAATGGGATATGTATCGCAAGCTGATTTGATCGTTACAATCAGTTTCCTTTTGAATTTACATTTAAATCACTATATTGAATTTTAAACGCACATTTCAAATTACCGGGGTCACATACTAACTAGAAAAATTCCAGAAAAATATTTTCTAGCTTCGTATTGACGATACGGTCCTAACAAAACTAATTTCGTCGAATTCTGAGACCGTTTGAAAAATGGTCAATTTCCAGTCGATTAAAATCAACTGAAATCGGTCAAACGCGTTTTCTTTTGCCACGCTCACATATTGATTCGAAAAATTATGAAATTTGAAACCTAGCAATAATTTAACATCACGGACCCAACAAAAGTGGTTTCGTCGAAATCCGAGCTCGTTTGCAAAATGTCCATTTTTAAGGGCCTGAATTCCATAGCGACTATTCAGAATCTTCAACTGGACATATCTTTTGATTCTCGCTACGAAATTTTGATCTTTCGGATTCGTTGGAAAGATATTCACTATTAGATTCCATTATTTTTGGTTTCACTAAAATCCGGATTGTTTTGCACCCGGTACATTCAATTGAAGTTTGAAATCGAATTATCGAACTACCGCGCCATTTTCAATTCTATTTATAATTATATATAATTATTTATATTCTAACGACGACGCGTATAAATATATACGTTCGAATTATATTCAAAATAAATTTCTCGTCGATATTATTTAAAATAATTCATTTTAAATAATCTAAATTCGCTAAAATTGCCAAAATAAAAATTTTAAACTGGCCCAGATTTTCCGGGTTGTTACAATCTCCCCCACTTAAAACTTTTCGTCCCCGAAAAGGAACAAAGTCGAAAGTGGTTTGATTATTCAGCTCTACGTTCGATCTGGCTTCCATTCTCCAACTTTTCAGTTTCTGAGAATTTTCAAAATTTCAAAAATTTGGCTAACACCCTAAATTTTCGAAAAATTTCGCCATAACCTCCCCTGCACCGGGAGCATCGGGGAATTTCAAATAGCTTCCCCGGTCCTTCAGATCTCAAAAAGAAAAAGAAAAAGCCAAGCGGCTAGCCAATAGGCTCACAAAATCATCATCACCCAAACAAAACAGGAAATTATGTAGTAAACATGTACCTATTTGTCGGGCAAACAAATTTTATTCTCTGCTCTAGCCTCCTTGCTATGACCTGTTCAATGATATACATGTATATGGAAGCAGATGCGACCAATTTTCAATACAATTCAATATTTGGTTCAATTAGGCATAATGGTTCAACATTATCAAACAAATGAACAAACAACACAAACATCAATCAATTAGTGAATTAGAGTTTCAAATTCATAATTTTAATACTTATACAAAATCATGTTCTTGATGCCAAATCACAACAATAGGCCCTATCTAATTTTGGTTCTCACACCAGTCAATAGGAAGTATATAAATATCACACCTTCGACTCTCGAATATTAATTCTGATGATGTAGCTACAATCATCAGAATCACCTTCGGGCGACTAGAGTGTGAATCTATATCTATCCAATATATTAAAACTTCGAATACACGCGGATCAGACGTATACGCAAAATCTTTATATACTGGACTGTCCTAATCAATATAAATAAATAATCAAATACGAATAAGTGATTTAAATTTTCAAAAACAAAAATTGTTTTCATCTGAAAAATATACCCTTCACACTCGTTCTAGGATGCTACTGATCCCATCTCTAACGAGTCATTCTCATTGGATTTTACTAATCCGATATCTGATGAATTCTTTCGTAAGGGTTCTAATGTGTCTTGTTCTCTGAGCTTTGTAAACCAAAGCTCTGATACCAACTGTGACGGCAGATAATTTCGCTCGGTCCGAACCAGTCGCTAAACCGATCCAGGCCGCTCGAAACGCCCTATCGTTTGAGAACACGACAAAACAGAACGCATATTGAAGAACATTTCATTGTATATTACAACAATGCATCAGATTTCAAGAATATACAGAGTATGAATGAATGAATATTACACAGAAATATCAGAGATTTAAATTACATTTAAAAACATCGCAGCGGAAAATAATACAATACACAACTAGAAGAGATATACGGATACAAAGCTTTCCGGATATCGTTCCAGTTGTAAACCAGGATCCTATGAATATAAATCTGCAAAACCAAAACTACTAGCTGCCCGTGTCAAAATAGGGGCACCCAGAGTTTAGGTTAAAACAATAAACTCCAGGTCAGTCATGTGACTGGTGTGAGAACTAAAACAGTTATTAATCTTTATTTTAAATCATTAGGTAAATCAAGGGACCACGCCGTATAACACGGAACGGGTTTCCTCCCAAGAATACCAGTGCATAAAACAAACAGCGCAATGCTAAATAAAGAAAAATGAAGCTGTTATAAGACCCAGGTCCTATCACACAATGCAACGCAAGCCGGGGGATAGGGTTTTCCCTTATAACAGCCAAAGAATGCTTGATACGTTTGAAACAAATCATTTGATACTATAATAAGTGCATAGTGTATAAAACAACTTCAAATCATAAGTATCAATCATAGGCGGCATGAGCGCCCCATCCCACTATGTCGCCATATATAGGATTACAAATAAAACCGCGAATGTCACGTATTTGGAAATTGGATTTCCGTCTATGAACCGAGGCAAAAGATAGTCCTCAACCTATTCGAGACAATCTAGCCCATGTCTCAGGAACAGCCGCAACTGCCCCATGGATCCTCAGGGCCGGTCCACACGGAGTGGATTATTATGCCTGAACACTACGTCTCCCCACCCTATGGGGTGTAAGTCTGGTCCGTCAGCCGACCAGAATGCATTCGGCCGAAACCGATATAACCGAGGCGCCTCGCAACAGCAACAACCACATAAGTCAAACTCGTCAGGGCGTGTAAAACCACTGACGCCACTTCTAGCTAGAAAGAAACGCATGCCCTCCCTGACGTCCGTCTCCCGTTTTTGGTTCATACCGGGTGTGAAACACGCGAGGTAAACGTTACACAAAGCTACGCCACAAAGGCCGTGCTTTGATCATCACCACAAGACTTTGCTTTTCAACAGAAGCCTCGATCAATTGCCACTTAGGCATGCCACACAGGCAATTCACTCCATGCGATTGATATCCATCAATATATAACCCCTGAGCTCGTACGTCTCAGAGAAGGGCGTTAAGCAAGAGAATAAATTCTCCGCCGCCAAGCAGATATATATTTAATAGAGATCAATCACACGGACTAAAATCCAATGTCAGACACACAGTCCATTTACAAGTCCGTTCTGGGTCTGAACGAAACCGGAGGCACCTAGTACCCCGCATATCCATCGATCTCCAAGTACGTCTGGACGATCACTAACTGTTTCCATCTTCTTGGGTGTACAGCCCAATCAAGATCATCAGTTATCACCCAAACGACGTGAAGACCTCCGGTCTTCGACCATCGTCTTCATCTTCGACTTATCGTCGCATCAGTTATTCAGAATGGGATAAACCCGGCCTTTCCGAATAACTCGCGTATATTTTAAATAAGTGTTACACAAACACAACATACGCCTCATTCCAATTCATTAGTCACTAACCGTAAATTAATCAAGAGAATAATTCCCCAAATATTAACCCCGAAGGCCGAAACCAACATCAGATCAATATCCAGAAAACCATTCCGCTTAGCTAACCGACAGTTAGTTTCTGAATTTCACGTTCAAATCTAATTAAAGATTTAACTATCGCCTGGAGCAAAACTGGTGATACTCCATTCTCGATCTTTTCAATCTAATTAAAGATTCATTAAAACTCCACTTAGTTTTAATCATTATCTGGGTTAAAGAATCAGTGTCATTTAAAACACGATTCACGATAAACCCAAAATCACATTCCATTAATTATCGGGTTAAAGAACAAGTGTTATTTAAAACACTGTTCACGATAAACCCAAAAATCAATACCAATTCAATTCCAATTAAATATCATTTAATTGGTACACTTCATTAAATCTAAATAAAAAGATTTAATCTTTTCTCAACTGGGTTCAAGAATAGTGTTAGTGAAGACACCATTCACGACAAACCCAAATCACATTCCATTAATTATCGGGTTAAAGAACAAGTGTTATTTAAAACACTGTTCACGATAAACCCAAAAATCAATATCAATTCAATTCCAATTAAATATTATTTAATTGGTACACTTCATTAAATCTAAAATAAAAAGATTTAATCTTTTCTCAACTGGGTTCAAGAATAGTGTTAGTGAAGACACCATTCACGACAAACCCAAATCACATTCGATATTCAATACAAGGCTCTGAATAGAAAATATATCGGCTTATATTCAATATCGAATTCTACGACTAACAAATGTCGTATTGGAAATAATGATATCAATATATATCTTTCAAATTTCCATAACAACACCTGTATAATCACGAATTCCAACATCGAAATATTCCGAAGACAATTTCGATTCAAATCCACTCCAATGCAATCATTGGAAATTTTGGTTATTTTTAAAACCCTTTTCAAATTCAATTTATTTATTTAAAAATAAATAGAATTATAATTCTAGTTCAAAACTAGTTCATTTCGATAAAAATCCATTTTTATCTTTTCAAATATGGAGTTTTTCATCCCAATTCTTTCTAAATCATTTCTTATGATTTTACACAAATTATTGCTATTTTTAATAATTTTATCAAGGCCCGTACAGTCGATTTCCATCAATGGCCATCGAACTGCACTTACAGCGACCTTTTTCGAATTTGATTTGGACGTATCTCCAAATCCAACCGTTAGATTTCAAATTTCTAACATTCATTAGAAAGCTTTTTTCGATACGAACCCAACGGTTCCGGTTTTAGGAGAATCCGACGGTCGGATCTCCCGTAATATCCGTTCGAAATAAATGGTCGAAATTCGCGAACTGCCGCGACGCGGCGCGTTCTATTCAGGCCATTATATTATATATATAATATATATTTCGTCGATTTCTATTTAAAACGAATTATATAAATAGTTTTAAAATCGTTTCAAAACCTATTTCAACTTCCATTTCAATTCAAAGCAAAATTGAATTCTTCTTTATAAATTCGTTTTAAAATTCATTTCTATTCAATTCAAATTTCAATTCAATTTGAATTCATTTCAATTCACTTCATTTCGAAATCGTTTTCAATTCAATTCATTTCGAAATCGTTTTCAATTCAATTCATTTCGAAATCGTTTTCAATTCAATTCATTTCGAAATCGTTTTCAATTCAATTCATTTCGAAATCGTTTTCAATTCACTTTGAATTCGTTTTCAATTCAATTCATTTCGAAATCGTTTTCAATTCAATTCATTTCGAAATTGTTTTCAATTCAATTCATTTCGAAATCGTTTTCAATTCAATTCATTTCGAAATCGTTTTCAATTCAATTCATTTCGAAATCGTTTTCAATTCAATTCATTTCGAAATCGTTTTCAATTCAATTCATTTCGAAATCGTTTTCAATTCAATTCATTTCGAAATCGTTTTCAATTCAATTCATTTCGAAATCGTTTTCAATTCAATTCATTTCGAAATCGTTTTCAATTCAATTCATTTCGAAATCGTTTTCAATTCAATTCATTTCGAAATCGACAAAATCGATATAAATATCGTTCACGTCAAAATGGCGTCAATCTAATCATCACGGCTTCACATATTTCTATTTTCAAATATTCTATTTCAAATATTTCCTATTATCAAAATATTCTTTATTTTCACGATTGGAATGAGGCCCAATCAATTACCATATAAAGTTAATTATATGGATTTTCATACAACACATGTATATAATAACATGGAAAAATAATCAACCATCACCCAAAGTGCACTACACTGTATAAGCATCAAATATAGATATCCAACGCTTAAAACAGCCTGTCAATCAACCGATCGACATATTCAATCAATCAGGATGAGTGAACTGCATATTTCATCCTAACACCCGTGTGGGGTTTCAAACAATCAAACACAGATTTTAGTTGTGCAGTTGGGCGATGTGTAAAATTTATCGACCCAATCAATGTCCTTCAAATAGGTGTACATAAACAAACCGTTCGGTTTGTAAATGAATATTTTATTTATTCACATTCACGTTAAAAATTATATTTTTAACGACAAAACATTTTATTCCAACATATGAATTTCTATTCAGTTCATTCTTTAAATAAAATGATATTTTTATTTTTCTAACTTATTTTAGAAAATTTCGGCGGCATAACGGCACGATACTAGAAACGGGACAAGGCCTAGCCTTATCCCCGGTCTAGTGAAGGCCCACGCCATTCACACATCAATCAAATCAATTCGTTATGCAAACCACAAAATTTGGAGTAAGGGTCTAACCTAGCCTTACTCCTTCGCCTTATAACGGCGCACGTCTAATCCTAACCAATTTATCGATTCGATTTTTCACACCACAAACCACATTCAAACCAATATCGCAATCAATCACCAAACAGTCAAACAAACAAGTCCATGGTCTGTGGACGATTGTGTCGGGTGCTACTAAACACCGTCTGCATCCTAGTATATATATATATAACTAGAAAAATAAATTGAAAGGTGAGAAATTCTCACATATAGCTATCCTAGCTCCACGGCTCTTCCTTTAGAGAAATCTTCACTGTTCTCGCCTTTTTGTCACCTTCGTTATCCGCTTTCACTACATATGTAAAAATCGAATTTTTACTTCGCTTTTCAATATATAAAAATCACATTTTTAATGCGAAGTTCAATATATAAAAATCATATTTTTTATTCGAAGTTCAATATATAAAAATCGAATTTTTACTTTGATGTTCAATATATAAAAATGCTATTTTTCTTTCGAAGTTCAATATATAAAAATTCTATTTTTCTATCGAAGTTCAAAACATAAAAACTATATTTTTCTTTCGAAGTTCAAAAGATAAAAACTATATTTTTCCTTTCGAAGTTCAAAACATAAAAACTATATTTTTCTTCGAAGTTCAAAAGATAAAAACTATATTTTTCTTTCGAAGTTCAAAAGATAAAAACTATATTTTTCTTCGAAGTTCAAAAGATAAAAACTATATTTTTCTTTCGAAGTTCAAAAGATAAAAACT
>JASFAX010002098.1:0-47429 GCA_030737875.1 Allium sativum
TGAAGAGCCGCCCGATTACCACAACACAATCTCATTGGCAAATCATACTTCAGTCCTATTTCTTCCAGAAAATGCTTAATCCACATCAACTCACAAACTGTGTTAGCCATTGCTTTATACTCTGACTCAGCACTCGATCGAGATACCACACTTTGCTTCTTGCTTTTCATGAGATTAGAATACCACCTAACAGTACACAAAAACCCGAAGTAGATCTTCTATTAGTCTTTGAACCAGCCCAATCAGCATATGCAAATGCCTCTACTTTTTTATGACCCTGGTTTGTATATACTGCACACTGTCCAATAGTCCCCTTTAAGTAACACAATATTTGATTCAATGCATTCCAGTGATCAATAGTAGGTGACGACATGAATTGACTGACCATGGTCACTGAATAAGCAATATCAGGTCTAGTAACCACCAAATAATTCAGCTTACCCACTAATCTCCTGTATTTTTCTAGATCACCAAATAATTCTCCTTCTTTTGTCAAAGATACGTTAACTAACATCGGTGTATTAGATGGCTTGGCACCCAGTTTTCCTGTATCTTTTAACAAATCAAGAATATACTTCCTCTGTGACAAACGTATTTTGCCATTATTTCTAATAACCTCAATGCTTAAAAATATTTCAACTCCCCTAATTCTTTTGTGTGAAACTATGAGTGAATAAATGTTTTGAGTGCAAAAATTCCTTTTTCATCATTTCTAGTGATGATAATATCATCTACATACACAATTAATAGAGTTAGTGTACCTTTCATATTCCTATAGAAGACTGAGTGATCAACCTTTCTCTGCTTCAAGCCAAAATTTTCAATTGCTTGACTAAATTTGCCAAACCATGCTCGCGAGCTTTGCTTCAAACCATATAAACTCTTTTTCAATTTGCACACCTTTCCATACTCCTCCTGGGCAATAAACCTAGGTGGTTGCTCCATAAACACCTCTTTAGCCAGATCTCCATGAAGAAAAGCATTCTTGATGTCTAACTAGTGTAAGGTCTAGCTATACTGTGCTGCTAAAGATATGAACATCCTCATTGAAGTCATTTTAGCTACTAGTGAGATTATTTCAAAATAGTTAGTCCCGCATGTTTGAGCATACCCTTTCGCAACTAAAGGTGCTTTCAGTCTTTCAAGAGAACCATCTGACTTCAATTTTACTAAATATACCCATTTGCACCCTATTTCTCTTTTGTACTCTGGTAAGTCCTAGATCCTGTGTATCATTCTGATCCAATGCATGTATTTCTTCCAACATAGCATCATGCCATTCTTTATTTGTTAATGCTTCTTTAACTTTCTTTGGAATAGAAATTGAATCCAGTGTAGAAATAAAGGCATGAGACTCTAGGGATATGTTGTTATATGTTACAACTGAGGAAATAGGGTAAGTATATTTTCTTTTCCTTTTACGCAATGCGATAGGTAAATCAGTACTCAAGACTGGTACTTGAGTGTCCTATGGAACATATACAGGTGAAGATGGAGAGTTTGAATTTGAATCCTCATTTCCATTATGATCATGAGTATGTGTGGATATGATAGGATATATTAGAAACTCATCTTCTTCTTTTATTACTGGTTCATCATGAATCTCTTGAATTGGAGAAACTACTGATGAAGGATAGAAAAGTTCAGTTCCAACAAAATTGACATCAATTGATAAATATACTTGTGAAGCTTTGGACAAAAATACTTGTATTCTTTTTGAAGTCTTAAATATCCAAGGAAAATACATTTCAATGACTTCGGGTCTAATTTTGTTAACTGTGGGTTGACGTCTCTAACAAAACAGGTACAACCAAATACCCTTAATTTCACTGGATGAATCTGCTTACTTGGACAGAAGACTTGATAAGGGATTTGATAACCCAAAATAGTTGAAGGCATTCTATTAATATAAAAACATGCAATACTTACTGCCTCTTCCCAGAAATTTTTTGGAACATTCATTTGAAAAAGAAGTGCTCTAGCAGTTTCCAGTAAGTGCCTATTCTTCCTTTCTGTTGCCCTATTTTGTGATGTTGTGTCTACACATGATGGTTCATGAAGAATGCCATTTTGTGCCATATATGAATTAAACCGATTGCTTGTGTACTCCTTTGCATTATCACTTCTCAAAATTTTGATAGATGTATTGAACTGATTATGCATTTCAGCACAAAAGATACAAAATATAGAAAACAACTCTGATCTATTTTTCATTAGAAACAACCAAGTTACACGTGAGTAATCATCAACAAAAGTAACAAAATATCTATATCCTTGCTTTAAAATAACTTTGGATAGACCCCAAATGTGAGTGCACAACTTCAAACAACGAACTAGATCTTTTATTAACACTAGGATATAGACTAACACGATTATGCTTTGCATACTGACCAGACTCACAATACAATGTAGATAAAGAACTAAATAGTGGACATAATTTCTTGAATAGAGACAATGATGGATGCCCTAGTTGACAATGCATTCGAAATGCAAAAGCAGTTATACTTGAACAACTTATAGATTTTGATGGCACAGTGTCACGTACATATAGACCTCCACGTTCTTCACCTTTACCAATAATCTGCCTCGTCGTTAGATCCTGAAATTCAAGTAATCAGGGAAAATGATATGCTACATTTCAGATCCTTAGTAATTTGACTCACAGAAATCAAATTAAATATAATTTTGGTAGGCATAAAACTGAATTTAATGATGAATTCGAATTAAACCTCAGTTTCCCAGTTCCTTGAACAAATGCTTATGATCCAGCAGCCAATGTAGCAGCATGATTGGACTGTTTATATTGTATATCTGAAATCAAATTACTATTACCTGTCATATGATCAGTTGCTCCCGAATCTAGGATCCATTTTGTTTGACTTGTAGAATTAGCAATAGCTGAAGATGATGTTGATTCGTTATTTGTTGATTCCTTCTTCAATAACCCTTGAAACTTCACATATTGATCATAACCTTCTGCTGTCATGAGAACAGACACCATATCCTTGTTCAACTGTGAATTCTTGTATTGAAGCTTCCTACATTCAAACTTCATATTCCCTGGCTTCTTGCAATATGTGCAGAATTTTCCCTGATTTGGATTTCTAAACTCTGGAGCATTCGGCCTTGATGAATTGAAATTTGGTCATGGTGAATTATTCTGACCCTGATTTCCTTGCACATAACCCTGTTATTACTAATCAAAGCACTCTCCACTTTATTTGATACTTGAGTATGAGCAATATCAGAACGAAGTATTATGCTAAATACTTCTTGCAATGAAGGAATATCAAAACCAGATAAGATCTGAGACTTAGCAGATTCAAATTCTCCTGGCAAACCGACCAAGAAACTCATAATGCCATTTGCTTTCGTTGCTGTTGCTGAATCTTAACATCTGAACTAATTGGAAGAAGAATATTAAATTCTTCATATACCTTCTTGAAATTCCTAAAATAACTCATAAGAGTTTGTTCTTGTTTCTCTGCTCGATAGAAGGATTTGCATACATCATACATCCGTATTAGGTTTCCTTTCCAGAATATAAGAATTCTAAGTATTCCATCAACTCCTTCAAAAACTCGCAGTGATTAACTAAACGAATTACCTCACTGTCAATTGAATTTCTAATTTGTAAAAATAGCCGAGCATCAGATCTAAGCCACATCACATCCTTCTCATCTTTTGATTCTAGTAAAGGTGGATCTTCGACTAGATGATTATCTTTGTCTATACTTAGAAGATATAACCGGATCATCTTACTCCAATTCAAGAAATTCAGATTATTCAATTTATGATCTGTGATTTTAGGCATCAATTGCACTACGTCCATCACAATCTTGTTCTTGCTTTCTTAAGTGGATTCTCCCATCTTCACTTATTTGAGCTAATCTCCTCATAATATTTGAAATTTGAATTTTTGTGGCTATGATACCATGTTATCAAAATGAACACGCGAAATTATTAAAGTGGGAAAAAGGTCAAATTATCATTCTAGTATTATCTCTTTATATACAGTAAACAGGCTGATAGAATTAGGCCCAAAACCCAAAACAAAAGAAAGAAAATATACATCCACAACATGAGTTATATGTACAAAAGAATACATTATTTAAAGCTTGGAAAAGCGTTGATCATGCTTTGGCCGCTGGAATATAATGTTGATGATGACTGCAGCATCATCGGGATTCATTTTCGAGTTTCTAAGTAAGAACTTGCTACAATGGATGATAGTTTGGATTGAAATAGATTTCTGTTTGAATCCAAAGTGTTTGAGGTATAAAATCCGGAAGTACAATTCTGAAGTTTTCAACCAAGTATAATATGGATGCATATAGTTTATATATTAGAGTCATATGATTTTGCATCTCAGTTGATATGATGCTTGGTAGATTTCATATGTATATGGAATGGGAAGTTCGACGATTTTGGATAGTTGAATTGGAATGTTTAACTAGTTATGTGAAACATAAGAAAACATGTTCATAATTTATAAATGTAATGAAGGTTAAACGAACAAATTAAATTTAATTAAAACGAGTTCGCTGCGTCGCGATAGTTCATAATTTTATGATTTGAAGTTTAAACGAATGTGTAGGATCCAATATGAGTCGGAATTCTTTGAAACAAGAATCATCCGGATCTATTGGATTATAATTTTCAAATGGAAGAGAAAAAATTAGATTTCATTTAGTAGATTTTGAGTTATGGCTAAATCAAATTTTCAGAAAAATCACGATTAGGCACTTCGCGATTTGAAACTAAAATAGAAGTGAAATCAAAATTATAGAATTTGGAATTTGAAAAGCAATGAGTTTAAACTTGTTATGAATTATTGAACCAGTTAAGTTAAGTAAATTGAGTATGTTAGTATTTATTCACTTAGCGAATATAAGTGTACGTTGAAATTTGAATAGAAGTAATAAATGAATTATAAACATTTGTGAAACCAATTCTGTTTATAATAAGAGTTTAAATACGAAAAGAACTATATAGATATATAATCATTTTGATTATAGAAAATTGTATGAAAGTTATATATGTGTATGGACTTAAGTTGTATTATGTTTAATAACTTGAAGTTGAAATTTATGAAACAATTCATAAATGAGATTAGTATAAAATAATATACTAAGTATGAGAATAAAGTCGAATAAAAGAAATTTGAATACTAATAAACCAATTGAATGAGTATGTAAGATTTAAGTAGGTAATTTTATTCGCTTTGCGATTTGATCTAGATTTGAGTGCATGATTTTGTGGTAGCTTATACCAATCAGAGTAGGTATTTTTCGCTCGATTCTTGACGATGAGGTTAGAATGGGATTTTTGATGTGATTTTGTGATTCTCTATCATAGTATATGGCTATGTAACGAGAATGGCAGTTTCTAATCAAGAAACCAGTTCTGAGTCCGCACTACAGTGATCGAGTGAGCGATACTAGTCTGAAAGTAAAATTGTTTGATCGAATAAGTGATTTAGTTCAATATTGCATACGAATGTCTTATGTACATCGTATGGGCTTCATAAACGATTCATGCTATGTTTGACTTGTTGAGAATTTGGGAATTGAATCTTTTTGTTTGAGGTAGCATGAATGGTTGGTTAAGTGATAACCTGAGGTTGTTGAGCATAAGCTGATGCTTAATGGATTGTTGATCATCCTTGTGCGATGATGGAGTTTCAGAACCGAGTAAACTTTGAGTTATGATAGTTATTGATTATGATGCTGCATGATACTATTATATGATTGTTGCTTATGGATTTGCATCATTATTACCAGTTGCATCATATTTGATAGTTGCATACAATTTGTATGTTGTTTATGCACATGTTGGAGTTATTATGTACTTGTCTTTTTGCTTAACTCTCTTTTGAGTTATGTAAGTATATACATGTTTATGGAAGCAAACGACGCTAGTCTCTTTTGATTTCATAAGTTGAGATTTGTTTGCCGGACAAATAGGTACACATTTATGTTAATAATTGGGTTTGACGGATTTTATGTCCCTGGTGTGGGTAGCCGCTTTGCTTTGCTTTTCTTTTTGTATTGAGTGAGGCCCTGTGTGGTAGTTGTGGTTTTTCGGATCGAGCCGTAAAAGGAGGTGCAGGCGAAATTTTCCTTAATTTTTAGGCGTCGTAAAAATTTAACAAGATTTTGGGAATAAATTTTTGAAGTAAAGTTAGTTGGTTTAGTTACATTCGTCTTAATTTGTGATTTTGGGACAAAATCCTTTTAAGGGAGGAAGAATGTAATGACCCGGATTTTTGGTATCCGAATATTTAATGTATTTAAATATGAATTTGATTGAATTAGAAGTTGAATAACTTGAATTCAGAATAAACGAGTTATTTGATATAACTAAATCGAATCTGGAATTTAAAATGTAATTAAATAGATTTCGAAGCTTATGTAAAATCATATTTGAATGTGAATGATAACATTAGTTTATTATCAAATAACAGAAGTGTTTGTAGATCGATTAAATATTAGCTCGATTTATTTAGCACGTAAAAATGATGTTTTTACAAACGGGATCAGAATTCGATGAAACTAGATTCATCGAGTCCAGAATATTGAATTATAGCAGGCTGTCAAATTTCGTCGCATTCAGAATTGTTACATGTCGTTCGAAGTTAAAACACTCAACGATAATTTAAATCAATATGATATTGAAAATGTCATAACAAATATCTAAAAGTAATTCCCTATAAATATCTAACTCTTATCTTCCTTAAGACCTAATATATTTCATCTTCTGTAAACAAGAAAAGTAGCCGCCTATTCTAAATAAACTTCAATTAATTAAATCGAATGATTCTCTCAACATAATCGAGCAAATATGGGTCTATTGCAATCGTTTGATCTTGAGCTTCAATTCTGTGATCTTAGAAAGTGGTGCGGTGCATTTGACTGGAGGTCGACATTTAGGTCAGCTAGCTAGAGCTCAGGTTAATGTCCATCTTGCGACGTCAGAGGTAAAACTAAGGGTGCAGTGGGTTTTGTGGTGGCGCGAAGGTCGGAACGACATAGACGAGGGGTACTTTGGTGGACGGAGGCGAAATGTGACAGTGACGATCGCAAGGGAGTGCAGCAAGTCGAGATTGTGGGGAGGGCGTTGCGCTTGTTGCAGCGGTAACCTTCAGGTGGAGTTCACGAAGAGAAATTGTTTGACGGTGGTGGGGCTCGGAAAAGATGGTCAGGGAGGTGGAACGTGGCCAGGCAATGCACGATCAACGGGGAAGGAGTGGGTTCGAAATATCGGGTTCCAGATTTTGAATACTGGGAAAGATGAAGAAAGGCAGCACACGTGCCCAAGGGTGAGGGAGTTTTAATTAAAATGTTTAGTTAAGTTAATTATATTTAAATCTTGTTTTAACTTGTAAACGAGTTATCTGGCTCATACGGTATCGGATTGACGAACCGTCTGTTTTTGTAGCGAAGAACAGTATGCGTTGGCAGTGGATTGGTATCGTTAGGAAAGTTTAGGATTTATCTAATTTCAAACGGTTGTTTGAAATTATATAAAATAATGTGTAATCGTCGATTGGAATGGATGGTGAGTTTAACTCACGCTTATTGCTATACTATTGTACCATATAATAGTATTAACTGTTATTTACATATTTATATGTACAATTGATTGTTTGGTTGATTTACTGCTTTATTGGTGGTTGTCAATATATTTAATTCCCGTCTATGAATGGATGATCCTTTGACACTACCTGCTTTAGTACATAATTCATCTAATATGAATTAGCTAGTATTGAACTTTATTACATGTATGTGTATATATATATATGTATATATATATATATATATGTTGATATATGATCTATGATGCAGGGAGACAGGTTGGAGGAATCCAACAGGAATACTCAATATGATTGTTATCGTATTTATATTCGTATGTTTTATTATGAATTGATTGTGTGTTAAACCTGACTGTGGACCCCATTGATTATATGAGTTGTTATATGTGAAACTTTGATGAGGTGAATATATATTGCTTTATATAATATATTGAGTCGGTCTATTTCACACAATTTGGTGTGTTTGGCATAACTGGACTGAATTGGGAAATTACACGAATTGGAATGGGAATTGGGAAATTGAAAGAAATGGTTTTGGAATAAAATATTCTTATAAATTCTTTTACTTAAAACTTATTTTATCTATTTTACTATATTTACAATTTTTTCCCTTTTATTTAAAAAAAGGGTGCATTTTTTACAGGTCCCTGTTAACGTTTTGAATTAGGCTCACATCCGGTCATAAACTTATTGTAAATTTAGTCCCTATTTTTTGAAAACTCAGTAAAAAATATATAAAAAAATCACGTAAATTCGTAATTAATTAAAACAATTAATCATGAAAAAAATCAGATTAAAAAAACATCAAAAACAACGTCAAAATTAAAAAATACACAAAAACAACGAAATGCAGTAAAATGCATCAAAAGATGCATATAATTCAATTAATTGCATACTTGTATGCATTTATTTAAAATATGTGTCAAAACAGTAGTACAAATGCATGCATGTATGCACATATAGTAGATACATGCATCTTCCCATGCATTTATTTGAAAGCAGCGTACGTACATGCAACTTTTTCAATTTTGCATATATTTTCACATATTTGCACACATGTATGCAGTTATACAGTTAAATTGCATATATGTATGCATTTATCCAACAGGCATGCATACATATGTGCATGTGTATTCAAATAGTTGCATATATGTGTGCAACTATGGACAATAGTTGCATACATATATGCAACTATTTTTTTTTTCTTTGCGTGGACTTCTGGGATTATTTCCAGATTTTAGAATTTTTTTTTTACTTGAAGGCGCTTTTTTTTTTTTGGCAGAAATACGTAGCAGGCGTGATGTATAAAAGGAAGAGGCGGAAGTCCCTGAAAACATGGAGGCGCAAGCAAAAAGAGGGGGCGGGATTGTATATAAAACATTAGAGGGATGTGAGGTGTATTAAGTTTGGAAATAGGGATGTGAGCCTAATATTCACTTTAAAAAATCTATTTCAAACTATATTTCCTATATATATTAAACTCTTTTATTTTAAACCTGTTTTTAAACTTATTTTATTGTTTTATATATATGTATATTATTTATATATATATATATTGAAACCAAATAAGCCAGTTTCAGAAATGATGATTGGATTATAACAAGTCTGCTATAATCAATGATTTAGAAATCACTGTATTTCACCTTATTGAATATTTATCGATATTTACATCTTTAAATGAATATTTTAATGATATGAATGAGTATTAAACTGGCTTTGGGTTGTCGTGACAGTGTGTTAATTACATTCATCTTGAACCCTTTTAGATTGTATCGATGAAGTTTATATAATACAATCTTTAATCGAACGTTCAAAGATAATTATATATAAGGAATTATTTTAGGTTTTTTGTATACAAGAAGATTTGGAACTCCCTATTGCGGAAATTTTGCAACAGCTCTGAGACATTGCTAAATAGCAACGGCTGTAGTCCGTTGCGCCTTTGATTAGTACGGTCGTAAGCCGTTTTAGATTTTACAATGAATTTAACCCGTTCTAAAAGTGAGCACACCTTTCAATACCCCCACCTATTTCCACTTTCCCATTTTCCTTTCCACGCAGAAAAAAAAAACAGTGGCGTATGCTTGCGCCCTAGGTCTGAAAAACTCGAGCTCATCATCTCCAGTTCCGTGTTCATCTCGTGATCAGCCTCTCCCGATCATCGCCACCGTCTCGTAATCGCCTTGTAATCACCATCGCCTCTCCTGATCATCGGATATTGTTTATTGTTGAAATCGGCTATGGAAGGTACTCAATTGCATCTCTAGTTTCGGTTTGTTAGAAATGACCAATTGGCGCTGTATGGATGAACTTAATATTTGTGATTGATTTGGTTTCTGTTATTAATTTTCAGACCTAGAAATTTATCTGTGATTTGCAATGAAACAGTTTGCGACTGACAGTGTTTGCTAAATGAATTTCATTTTGTTACCATAAATTTGGTTAAGAAGTTGCAAAAAATTAATTTGATAATTGATTCTAGATGATATTTTAGGTCAAACTGATTATAATCACTTAAGTTTGCAATGGAGTTAAAACGGAACAAAAGAGGAGAATTTATAAAGGGGACATGAAAAATGAAAAAGAAAACAGTTTTGTGTATATCTCTGTGTTCCATAGCCGTTTCCTTAGAAAATAAAATCTTATAAAAACCAACAAATGTTAAAAGGAATTTTAAAAGAACTTATTCAAGATTATTTGTGACTGAAGAACTTTTTTGAATTACGATCCCTTATGATCGAAGAAAACATTTTTAAAGCAAATAACAACTTGTCAAGATTGCTTTCTCATATCGGATCATATAAACAATCTGAATACAATTCAAGTTGCAAATTATTTGGCCTGGATCAATACATTGTATTTTCGGCTTCATAGCAAAATGTTGATGAGTCCAAAGTAAATCAATACATTGTATAGGGCCTAGATTAAATTAGAGATCATTGATCATTGCTATCGACAAATATTTCTATTGATGCAAAAACAGAAGAAATTTTGCTTAATTAGTGATTAGGCAAAATGGTTTTAGAGTTAAAAAAGGTTATAGTTTACGATTTTGATTGGAGGGGTGACGATTGCGATGGTGGTTGCGGATTTCAGTTTTTCAATACAGAAGAGACGTGAGATCATTAATTTCTTTTGTAATAAATAAAACAAAAAATTTCAATTTTATTTTACAGTGAACACAACTGTGATGCATTTGTATTGCAGAGGAAATGGAAGAGTGTAGTAATGGGAATAGTTTTCCTGGGAATTTTGCTTTATACCAGGTATTTGGTGTGTTTTGATGAAGCTATATATGCAACCATTATAAAGCTTTAAATCATTTTAAAATCAGATGTAGAGAACTGCAGAACCAAAACTTTTTGGGTGTCTGCCATTGCATCATACTACTAGTTATAGCTAGTTGGTTGTTTACTTTCCTAGTTCATGGCCAAACTCATGGAATTCCTATTGTAGGATTCACGTGTTTCTTTCATTAACGTACAAATATATATACACATAGGGAAGGAGCAGATGCCCCTCCATTTTCCCCAAAACTAGCCTCTAAATTTTAGTCACTCGTTGTGATTTAAGTAACTGTATGGTGTGATCCGAGAGAGAGTATTATTGATAAAAACAGAGTGAGTGGCTGAAATTATAGGGGTGCGTTTGGAGGCTAAATGAAGGGAGACTGCTAAACTTTCACATTGAATTGTGTTTATACGTGTTTGTGTTTTATATAATACAAATACTACACATAAGTTTTCTTTTTTCTCCAATACTCAAGTTATCCTAGGCACAAATTATTCATGGCAACCAAATACATTTTGTTTCTATTTACACTATTTTAACTCATTTTTTGGTGTTCTTATCTTTAATCAATATCTACTCATTTGAAATTGAATTCACATCTTTAGGAATTAAAATGTTTAATTAATATTCTCGTCAATAAAAATATTATTTTGAGAAACTAAAATCTATGCGGGTTTAATTTATTCAGATTTTGTTTATATATAGGTCTGTGATTTGAAGAAAGGGCTTAACCCAATTTGCATAGGAAGACTACAATTCAAATTAGAACATTTTGGTCTTGCATTCCAGGCAAGAATAATTGCAGGATTTATTGCACTAGTGGTATTGATGGATTGTTTTTTAATATACATGTTTGCATATTTTATACGATGATTCATTTATACTAATGAAGTAGTTATAAAGGTGTCACTTTGATCTGGTTATGTAGGAAGGTATAGCAGTTGGTCGAAGCCTGGCACAATCAAATGATCAAGATGATGGAAATAAAGAGATGATAGCTTATGGTCTCATGAATATTGCTGGTTCTTTCCCTTCTTGCTATTTAACAACTGGTATGATTTCAAATAAAACTTTACAAATGGTTACGAATTTTGCAACGGCAATAAAATTCTTCATTAGCAGTCCGAAGTGTCAGGTTATTATAGCGTCACACTCTCTTAATAGTTTATTCCCTTAGTAGTTTATGGAAATAATATAGTTTTATCTATATTTTGTTAAAAAATATATCTGGAAGTCTAAAAAATATATACAGAAAACATGGAGAAGTTAAAAAAATACACTTTTTGAAAACATGGAGAAAACATGAATATTTGGTATTGCAGTCACTCCTTCAAATTATAAAATTTTTGGAATATTTGGAAAGGTAACCCAAGAAACTATTTGGAAGCATAATATCTCAAACAGAAGTTAAAAAAAGTATAGCATCTAATTTAGTGGAACATTTTTGTCATTTAAGCATATATATACAACAAATATACAACAGATACTCGAGAGAAACATCCAGTTAGTTCATATCCATTACCTTTTCCTTTATTAGTAGAAAAATTACTGTAAATCGCAACATATGTTACAATCTTCTTGATAATTTGGAACTGAAACAGAATAAGGGCATGTTTTTTTTGCTTAGTCTCATATGATCCAGAATACATCAATTATTGTGGCATATAAACTAAGATGAAATAGAAAATTGTTCATATAGCATATAATTGGGTAGGGATGACAAAGAGCTTTTAAGTTAATAGATTAAATGGTTGTAGCAATAATAATGTCCATGTTACCTTGTTAGACCAAAAAGTGGTCCTAACACCCAAATTGACTGAAATTACAATAAAATGAGATCAAAAACAGAAAAGAGACACATGATTTATAGTGGTTCGGCGTTAAAGAGCCTACGTCCACTTTATATCACTTTGCTTGATGATGTGGATGAAAATACAATAAGATATTCACTCAATCTCACTCACTTTCATATACATTCACTCAATTATCTCAAAATATACTTTGAATGATGATTTGGATTGTTTGGGAATGCTGGAATTCGGTTCTCAAAGATGTTTGAACTCTCAGAGTACCAAAAAGATCCTTTCAAACGACCCTTGGGGGTCTATTTATAGGTGGAAACTTCTCCAGAATTCAGTTCGGATCGGGTGCACGTATCCTCCATTCCATGATTTTCGGGATCGGATGAATTCTGGTGTTGCCAGCACATCAAGTGGCCATCGTGGGTAGAAAGTGG
Organism: Allium sativum; assembly: GCA_030737875.1. Lineage (NCBI taxonomy): Eukaryota > Viridiplantae > Streptophyta > Magnoliopsida > Asparagales > Amaryllidaceae > Allium > Allium sativum. The sequence goes on from JASFAX010002098.1 coordinate 13,122, forward strand.
GTGTAACTGCCCCGAATATTTAGGAGATCGTGGTGCGGAGTGGCAGGGTGAACTGGGTTCGGATCGGATGGGCTAGCAGATGGGGTTCGGATCGGCCCTGCTACATCCGATCCGATCCGAATACTTTCCTTCCTCCTTTGTCTTGCTTTTGTTCCTACCCCTGTAATTCCGATCCGAACCGGATGCGTAACAGAGTGTCTTTTGTCTACTTGATCTTCTGACTTCTTGACTTTGTATAGCCTAGTTTACAAAGTAGGCTAACATTTTGCCCCCTCAAAGGATGCTTCTGTTGAAGACGAAGCGTGCTTTGATATCATCTGCTCATTGATCTTTGAGTTTGAGTCGTTGAAAAGTCATTTCCATTCGTTTGTGAAGATGCGTTACTTCATGAAGTCGTGTCTTTTATCGCTTATATATATGTCGTAGAATACACGATTTATTTTCTTCATTTTTAAACAATCCTATGAACTCTCCTCGATGTCCAATAATTCTTCCAGTTATGTCTTTTCTTTATTTTTCTTTTGAGTTCGATTCAATTCAAATGCCGAGTTGATACATGAAACTCCCTCCGGTTCGGATTCCGAACCGAACGGCCTTTGCCCTTCAACTCATGATCACTCAAGGCTGCAAGTGTTTTCACGGGCTTATGTTCTAGCTTGGACGGGTTCTCGTTTAAATCCACCATTGCCGAAATAATGGGCCAAGCATATGTTTAAGGGTTCGGCCTCCGGTTCGAACGGAGTTAAAAGTGGGAATATTAAGGGTCATCTCATACCCTATATAAATCCATAGCTCCATTTCCTCCTTCTCTTTTTTTTTTTATTTCCATCACTTTTCCAGAAATCACTCCAACGAGAAAAAGAAAACCTTGACGCCCAAAACCCCAATATCTTCGCTCCAATTTCTGAATTAAGCATATAGGTAGTTGTATAATCTTAAGTCATCTCAATATAACCATTTTACAGTTTGAATTTGTACTTAAATCAGACGATTTGGGTATGGTTGTTGTTTGGATTCGACGCCATGGCCATCTCCTCCCATGCCGTCGTCGCTGGCGGCTCCGCCACCACCTCGAGGCACTGGGATGTTGGAGAGGGTACACGTCCCTTCCTAACTGGAGCATTGAAAACAGGATTGGGTTTGGTTGTGATTGAGGAGGAAGAGGAAGACGAAGGGCATAGGGAATCGGTTCGGGCGAGGAAGCATAGGAGATGGAGGAGAAGAAAAGAGTGAGGGGTTCACAAGACCGGATCGGGTCGGAAAAGAGGGAAGGCGAGGCTTACTTTATCAGGTCGGGTCGGAGCAAAAAGCAAAAAAGGGAAACGAGGCTTATTTGACCGGATCGGGTCGAAGAGCAGAACAAAGGAGAAGGGGCGTTGATATTCAAGTCCACCCGATCCATTCCAAAAGCGTGCTCCCGAACCGATCCAGTTGGATGTCAACTTCTGACCGAAGCACAATTTTGCCTCCGATCCGATCCCATCATGTATACTCGAACCGAACCGAGGCCACCCAACATAAAGCACAATACTTTGTCCAAATGGCTAAAATCAATATTTGACATAACTTCCACCTTCATGAACAGTTAGGATAGTGCCCTGTGAACATACACGAACATCAAGAACTGCTCTGAACATCATTGCTTTGCCAAGATTTTGATTACACTTTCGAGTGTTAACTTTACATCTTCTGCACACACTGTACACACTTTAGTTCATACACATGCACAGGGGGATACGGGCTAATTTACTCTAACTTGTGCTATTGCTTCTTCAATAGTTTAGTGACCATGACAGCAAGACGTTCATCTAGATTAGCAGAAAAGAAAGAGATCCCAGAGACATCCAACAAAATCACTCTGGACGACATATCTTCTTCCTCAGACCCTGAATGGGATGACGAGGGATCAGACTATGAAGTAGGGGTGCATAACAGCGGAACGCCTTCTGACAGTGAAGTTTCTCTGGGTTATGAAGAGGAAGGAGGGGTTGGAGATAATCGAGCTCCTGATGAATTTGAGTCTGCCATCATATTGGAATCACCTCAAGATTCTGTTGAATCGACGATTGACAACGACAGACTCATTCGAATACGCCTAAAGCATGGGATACTAAAAGGGGATACCCTGGTGCCATCGAAAACTGACCGTCCTCACAATCCTCCAGAAGGATTTATGGCAATCACCCGATTGATGTGCATGGTTGGGGCTATTCCACCATTTCCTCCGTTTATTGTCGACTTTCTAAGACAGATGCGGATTGCCCCCATGCAGCTGCATCCCAACTCTTATGCTTACCTATATACCTTATATGTAGCATACAAAGAGATTCTAGGCATAGAACCAACCTTCGACGATATCCATTTCTTTTATAATTTCAAACATCGAACCCAAGCGACTCCCTCCTTCTTGTACTTTGAATCAGTTCCAAAGAGAAAGATCATCACTGTTCCATTTAGCAGTAAAGCTGGCGATCCAAAACCTGAATGGTTTTATATCAAACAACAACCGGGATGAACTAGGAGATGGACCCAATCAAGTAAAACATCTATTTTCCAGACTCCAGCTTTAAGCGTTCATGTTGACATACTAACTTGCTTTCATTCTTATCCGCAGTTGGCAACCCAAAGCAAATATCAGGTCAATTATACTTTGATCGTTTACACCAGTTGCTCAATGGTGACCAAAAGTTCTTGACCATCGACAGTGTTCTTAAGGATGAATACCTTCATCTTCACGGGTTATTGTCCATTACCCGTAGCATAGGTCACGGGTCGGGTCCATATGTGTACATCCCCTCAGTGGACGTAATTCCAGAAACGGGTGAAAGCTCGAAAACTCCTACAATGCCGCTTCAAACTTCACCTTCTCCATCTTCGACTCAAGATGATGAGCTGGCCAACATGGCCGAAAAGCACCGAGAGGGGTACATCGTTCCTGAGGATGCTATTTCTCCGGAGAAGTCGACGTCTTCCAAAGAACCGCCAATTGATGCTTCCCAGGGAGATGCCCCTAGTACCGATGATCCAACATTTCAGGGTTTAGGGGATCTCCCCTTACCTGAAACTATTTACACTTCAGAGGATTTTGGAACAAATCCTTTAGTTTTCACTTCTTCAGAAGAGACCACCCCTGCTAAGGCCAAAGAGCCCACTCGCACAAGTCTGGCTTTGGACTCGGGTTTGTCGGGGGGAAAACACCACTTAGGATGCACTTAACACAATAGCATCACATTTCACAACACTTTCCTTTTGTGAGAACACTGATTCTGAATTCCATTTGCATTGTTGCGCAGGTACAATGTCTCGCTCCCATTATGATATCAGCAAACTTCGTCGCAGCATGTCTAGACCCCATTCTGATGCTGAGCATGATCGTCGCGAAAGCCGCGGTAGGGAGGATAGAAGGCCCTATGATTCTTATCATTCGTGGTCCTCGCGCTCTCGCTTTCTCGTTCGGTCAGATCCAGAGCGATATAAGGGCTACCAAGGTCGTCGAGAAGATGACAGGCCGTAGTCAAAGACCCAATTTTTTCTTAAGAAAAGCGCAGTAGGGAAAGGAGCCCGCCGAGAGATACCGACTCGCGAAGCAAGCGCAAGGTTCCTGCTAAACGGCCTAGAAGGGATGAGGAGGCCATTGAGCCCTCCACACATAAGGATACCGAGCTGACATTCCCTGCACCTCCACCATTGGATGCTGAAACTGCAGTTAAGCGGGCGTATCTGGAGGAGCAATTTCCCGAACACTACTTCGAAAACTTGACTTTCTTACCTGCTCTTGAGCCTATTTCCTCGAGGTGGGCAGACGAGGCCAAAGAAAAAATTGATGCGGTCGAGAAACAATATTCAGAGATGTTCAAGTATTCACGTAATCTTTCCAGAATCATCTGAAATCTAATCACGAATACTGACTCGATGTAGAAGACCGCAGAAGACGACGCAAAAGCCTTGAAAAAATTAGTGAAAGACCTTGAGGATACACAGGCCCAACTTGCTATCGCTCAACGAGATGCTGCTAGCTTCAAGCAACAATTTGAGGACCTACAAAAACGCTACCATGACTTGCTCGAGTCCCATACTCAAGAGCGTTCGGAGCTGAAAAAGCAAGCAGAAGATGCCAAGTCAGATGCTGCCAAAATGCAACTCGCTTACGCTAACCTTGAGCGAGAGAAGGCCGAGTTAGCGAAGAAGAACGCCGAATTGGAGAAGAAAAACGCTGACTTGGCTTCCACGTTGGTGGAGGCTGAGAACGGGGCTGCCCTAGCGGAGGGTAATGTCGAAAGTGTTATTAAATCCGCCGAAGAGACCCGCAAGCAGCTGTCAGAGGCTGAGGAGGAGGTGCATAGTTTCAGCGAATTAATGATTGAATTCTTTGCGCATATAATCCGCCGCCGGAACATCTCTTGGATTGAAGATTGTCCCTCTACCTTGGTCCAAGTATGGAGTCAAATTGTTGAATGGGAGAAAGAGGAGCTCAAGGTTGATTCCATTGACGAAGACAAACTTATGGAAAAATATCTAAGAGATGATGAACCAGAACGCCTAGCCAAGGGACGCCGCCTCATTGCTGCTACTATGGAGGAAGAGAAGCGGAAGGCTAAACAAAAGAACATCCCTGAGGTTGGTTCTTCTTCCACTGCCTCTGAAACCTCTGAAGTAGAGGGATATGACCCCGAAAACCCGGGGATCCCTCGGGCATCTCTTTTATCCCCTGTACCCGAAACGGCGTCGGAGACGGCGGTCACTCCAGCTGAGAAGTCATCGGAAGGTATCTCTACCTTTTTACCTCAATTCGTCAAACCTATTTCCACTTTTCATCACATAATCGGGCAATCGATGAAGTACCCTTTATTTTCTCCTGAGTTGATAACTGTTGCTTCTCACTCTGTAGGTGTTGAACCATCCGAAAAGACAGACGTGTCCCAGGAAACCACCGCTGGAGCAAAACCTACAGAGAAGGCTAAAGGGGGAAAGGACAAAGCTGCCACTATTGATTCAGGAGAAGGAACTAAACCATCTAAGGCTGATGCTCCTCACGATGACGAAATGATAGATGCCTTGAAAGATGATGGCGGCAACGAGGGACACGAGGAAGACCCTGAGGTGGCTATAGTTGGGGAGTCAAAAAGCGCTGATGACATCACTTTGGCTGCATTGAAAGTCGAACAAGACAAACGCATGCAGCTTAAAGTTGAAGACCTATACCCCGAAAGCCTTAAGCCTCTCGCAGTAGTGGATCCTGGATCAAGGTTAGTTGTTAAGCTTTCGACTAGATCTATTACAAAAGAACTTGCTAAAAAGTCTTCTCTTGATTCCAGCGTTCCGACTCCCAGGAAAAAATCAACTGATTCCAGCACTTCAGTCTCAGGGAAGAAAAAACCAAGGCGCATCTTAACTAATGTTGAAAGAGAGGCGAAGGATGCTCAGAAGGCTGCTAAGAAATCCAAGTCCACTTCAAAGTCTAAGTGATGAAATGCTTTGCTTTATTTTAGCATTTAATTGGCCCACAATTGTTGCAGCGAGTGTGGCCTTCGCATCTTCTTTTTGCCTGTTTTCCTGTACAAATTCATACATTTGTAAATAAAAATAATTCATCTCCTGCAATGCCTGTTAGTCGTCAGTTCATTACTTTTATAAAAATGCAAATGCATGTCCTACACAAGTTGTGTAATGGAGTCATAGTGGGGAGGAATATGTGTGTACATATATGTCCCCAGTCAGTCTTGAAAAACTATTCAAGATTAAATTAAAAAGTCTGAATGTCCCCGATTCTCTGACGGGGGTCACATTCCTTTTGTCATTGATGCATGTTCTTTTCTGGCATCTTTTATATTCTCCTGTCTTATATTCAGGTTAGAGTTCTTGCTGAGGCGGTCTCTCATCTGGGTGCACCTTCACGCCTCGGAGGACGTCGTCTTCCCGTCCTTTATACTCTCTCTCAATTCTTGAGAGTCAGAGTTAAGAACGTCGTTGTGTTTGTTCCTTCATATAAGCCATCTCCAACTTTCCAGATTTTAATTTAACATCTTGTATTCCACAGTCACAATAGAATAATAGTTGAAGATATAAATAATACAGGAAAGTAAATGGCACATGATATTTTTATAGTGGTTCGGCTAAGTCGTAGCCTACATCCACTTTATAGTTCTTTGTTTGTATCAACAGACTTTTCTAAGGCAAGTCGTGCCTTTTTGCAGGGTTCATAAGAAAAACAAAAGAAAATACAACATCCCTAATTCAAATATCGCATCAAGTGTTGGGCATTCCAAGCCCTAGGCACTTCTTTGCCATCTACAGTCGTTAATTTGAAGGCTCATGTCTCAAGTTTCCGTTGGATGACGAATGGTCTTTCCCACTTTGGACCGAGGTGAGGAAGGGATGGAAAAACTCGCTTTAGCACCAAATCTCCTGGTTCAAAGGTTCTAAAACGAACTTTTTTGTCATAATAGCGTGCCATCTGACGTCGATGTCTTGACGCACGCAAGTCTGCCTCGTCCCTTTTCTCTTCGATTTCATCAAGAGACTCGAGGAGGAGTGCCCGATTCGTCATCGGGTCATAATATGTCACCCTGTGAGAGGGAACTTCAAGCTCTACCGGGATTACTGCTTCTGAGCCAAATGAGAGAGAGAAAGGAGTATGACCGGTAGTTGTCTTAAACATTGTCCGATATGCCCACAAAGCCAAGGGCAATTCATCCACCCATTTTGCTTTTGCACGTTCTAATCACTTCTTGAGGATGGACTTTATGACTTTATTTATTGCTTCTACTTGCCCATTTGACTGTGGATGGGCAACTGCAGTGTACCGTTAGTCAATCTTGTATTCCTGGCAAAAATTTCTGAATTCGGCGCCATCGAACTGGGTTCTATTATCAGTTATAATGGTCCTTGGAATTCCAAATCGGCATATGATATTTCTAACCACGAAACTTATCACCTTTCTCGCTGTGATTTTGGTTAAGGGCTCAGCTTCCACCCACTTCGTAAAATAGTCAACGGCGACTATTGCATACTTTGCTCCTACTTTGGCGATCAGTAGGACTCCGATGATGTCAATTCCCCACATGGAAAACGGCCACGGACTCACCATCGACTTGAGCTGGGTCGGTGGTGCTCTGGGGATCTTGGCGAACCTCTGGCATTTGTCGCAGCGTCGTGAGTAATCAGTTACATCTTTATTAATAGTGGGACAGAAATACCCATACCGCAACACCTTTTTTGCTAAAGTCTGACCCCCCGTATGATCTCCTCACTCACCTTCGTGTACTTCCCTTAGTACACGCTTGATGTCGTCGTGCGCTATACACCGTAATAGGGGCATAGAAAATCCTTGCCGATAAAGGGTATTATCTTGAAGGACGTATCTGGTTGCTTTGCGAACTATGGTTCGCCTCTCACTTTTCTTTGGCGGGAGTACTCCATTTCTAAGGAAATTCTTGATTGGAGTCATCCACGACTCCCTCTCCAGTTCTGCTTCGAAAGCTAATTCAATTTCCATTAACTCAAAGCTTGGCGACCCCAACGTCTCAATTGGAACCATTTCGGTTTCCTCCGGATTATCGGAACTTGCTAGCTTTGCTAGCCGGTCTGCCTTTTGGTTTTCAGCTCTTGGGATATGCGTTATGTTATACCGTTCCAGGTTGCTCAACAGCTCCTTCACCTTTCCAAGATAGGTAATAAGTCGAGGTCCCTGGGCCACAAACTCCTCTCGCACTTGGCAGACGACTATTTTGGAATCGCATAATATATCGAATGCCTTTATTCCGAATTCCTTATCAAGTTTCAGCCCGGCAATCAGGGCTACGTATTCAGAGTCATTATTGGTTACTGAAAATTCTAGTCGCAGAGCATAATATAACGATCGTCCTTCAGGAGTAACTAAGACGACTCCAGCTCCGGACCTTCTGTCGTTCTTGGCTCCGTCTGTGTATAACTTCCATGGACCTAATTCTAACTCTTCCTCTGATCTGACCACCTTATCATCGATCGTCTCCTCCTCCGGAATTGTGAACTCTGCTATAAAGTCAGCCAAATCTTGCCCCCTGATCGATCTTCGTGGCTGAAAGTTTAAATCAAATTGACTTAATTCAATATTCCACTTGATCAACCGTCCTGATGCTTCGGGTCTTTGCAACACCTGTCTCAGAGGCTGATCAGTGTATATGGTTATTGGGTGAGCTTGAAAATAATGGCGAAGTTTTCGGGAGGCGATCAGAAGGCTGTAAGCAAGCTTCTCAATCCTTGGATAGTTACGTTCTACAGCTGCCAATTTCTTACTTACGTAATATACCGGCCTTTGCACCTTGTCTTCTTCCCGGACCAAGGAGGTGCTAACGGCGTGAGCCGACACTGCTAGATAAACAAACAGCTCTTCATGATCCACTGGCTTCGACAAAATCGGTGGTCTCTCTAGTAAGTCCAACAGATTTCGAAAGGCCTCAACACAGTCCGGAGTCCATTCGAAATTTTTCTTTCCCCTTTTTATCAAGTCAAAAAACGGGATGCATTTGTCGGTTGCTTTAGAGATAAATCTACTCAACGCAGCTACTTTCCCCACAAGACTTTGGACATCTTTAATTCTCCTTGGTTCTTCAATGTTCCTTATCGCTGCTATTTGGCTGGGATTGATTTCAATCCCTCGAGAGCTCACGATGAAACCTAGAAACTTTCCAGATGCCACCCCAAACAAGCACTTTAAAGGATTTAACTTCATCCGATACTTTCGCAGGATACCGAACATCTCTGCCAAGTCTTGCCTATGGCTGGAGGACTGCCTTGACTTGACGAGCATATCGTCCACATAAACCTCCATAGTCTTCCCTATTTGGTTATAAAACATCATGTTCACCAAGCGCTGGTAGGTAGCTCCAGCATTTTTCAATCCAAAAGGCATGACCACGTAGCAGTACAACCCCAAATTTGTAATAAAGCTTGTGTGCTCTTGATCGGGCACATGCATGGGAATCTGGTTGTATCCGGAATATGCATCCATAAAAGAAAGAAGTTCATGTCCCGCCGTCGAATCCACAAGCTGGTCTATTCTGGGGAGTGGGAAGCTATCTTTCGGGCAGGCTTTGTTCAAATCTGAAAAATCAATACACGTCCGCCACTTTCCATTTGACTTCTTTACCAAAACAGGATTCGATATCCAGTCGTGATATGTCGAATCTCTAATAAATCCGTTCACTTTCAGCTTCTCCACTTCTTCTTTTAGAGCCGTTGACCTCTCTGGGCCCAACATACGTCTTTTTTGCTTTACAGGCGGGTGTTTCGGGTTTATACTCAGCCAATGACTCATGATGGATGGTGATATCCCACACATGTCAGCGTGGGTCCAGGCAAACACATCCAGGTTTGCCTTCATAAAGTCAGCCAGTTCTTTGGCTCGATGCAGATCCAATTGGGATCCAATCTTCAAAACTTTTGCTGGATCAGCTTCATCAATGGGTATGTCCATTGTCATTTCGTTAGGAGTTGCTTTTCTATCCTCAGGTTCCTCATCTTCTCTGGGATCCAGGTCTTCAGACATTCCCTTGGGCAACTCCTTCGGGGCTGATCCCTCTAATTGCTACGCCGAACCCTCCTTCGGAGGAGGTGAAGTATTTTTAGCATCGATGTTATGTCCCTTCATCAGCATCTTTAATTCAGCAATATAACAAGCTCGCCCGGAGACTTGGTCTCCCCTCATTACTCCTGTTCCGGCTTCAGTTGGGAACTTTAGCAATAAGCACCAAGGTGCAATACAAGCCCTGAACTCTGCAAGGGCAGGCCTTCCTAAAAATGCGTTGTAGGGCGATTCGATATCTAGCACTACGAATTGAAGCATTCGTACTCTTCGACGATCCCATTGTCCCAATGTTACAGGCAATTCTATATACCCCATTGGAGCTGTCAATGCCCCATTGAAGCCTCGGATCCAACCTTCACAGGGCTTCAAGTCTCCAGACTCAAGTCTCATCTGATCAAACGACTTCTTAAATAAAATGTTGACATAGCTTCCATTGTCTACTAGTACCTTATGGACCAGTGCCGGCCCAATAGTAGTAGTAATAACCAACGGATCTTCGGTAGGTGATTGGATTCCAGTATCATCTCTGCTTCGGAACACCACATCATCGAAGATTGTCCTCTGCTGCTTCACAGGGGTGATATCTTCCAAATCATTACACTCGTCCACATCTATGTGCTTGACTGCATTAACGTATTGCTCCATTGCTCTGAAACTGTGGATGGCTGGATGGGGTCCACCTACTATGGTGTTAATGACAATCCCTTTGCCTTTTTGTTGTGCTGTAGGCTTAGGGGCAGGCTGATTTTGGTTTGGGGCCTGTCCTCCTTGTCCCCTGTCCCTTGGGGCAGCCTTATACTCATCCAACTTACCTTCACGCAACAACTTCTCAACCACATCTCTCAAGTGTCGACATTCGTTCGTTGAATGTCCGTGGCTTCCGTGAAATAAACAAAATTTTCCGGTAGCAATTTCTTTTTCTGTTGAATCTTGCGGCGGCGGTTTTTTGTATTGCAAAACATTGTACGTATCCAAATAAATGTTCTCCAAAGTGTCACTCAACGGTGAATAATTCTCAAAGGTCTGGAACCGGGGTCTTTTGTCAGAATTACTTCCTCGGTTCCTGTTTGTCCTATTACCATTCGCATTACGGTTGTTGTTGCCCCCGTTTCCATTATTATTGTTTCCATTCTTGTTTCCAACGTTCACTTCGACTTTCCCAGAACTTTCTCTAGACTGCTTTACAGCAACATTACTCTGAACAGCTTCTTTTGAGGCCGCTCCGGACTTCCTCTTTCTGTTTTCCCTTGCTTCCTCCCATCTTAACTGAATATTGGCCTTCTCATAAAACAACTCTCTTGTGGGAGGTGGCTTCCCACAAAGATAATCTCCAAACTCCGAATCAAGATCAACTCCCTCCATTAAGGCCATCAAGATCGTAGGCTCATGAGGGTCGTTGACTTCTGTTACAGCTAAATTGAAGCGGTCTAGATACGACTTCAAGGACTCACCCAGTGCTTGCTTAATTCTCGATAATTCGATAACAGTCTTAGACTTTCGGCGTGAAGTCAGAATTGATTCATAAAATGTTCACTTAATTCCTTGAAATTCGATATCGATCGAGGAGGAAGTCGGGTAAACCATAGTAATGCTACATCTTCTAAGTAAATCGGGAAAGCCTTACACTTCACAGCGTCAGGGGCAGCTGCAACATTCATAAACCAGGCGTATCGCATCAGATGTTGTCCCGGGTCAGTTCTCCTGTTATATCTGTCCATCTGCGGCAGATTAAAACGTCGGGGGAACTGAAAGTCAAGAATGTCATCAGTAAAGGGAGTATGGCTTCGCTCAATACCATAATCTTCATTGGTGTAGTTTTGACTCTCAGACATGATCTGGCTTACCATAGCCCATACATCAGCATTGGTCAAGGGCCGTTCAGGCTCCCTGGTTCTGATGTTCGGGTTTCCTCTGGGCTCCTGATCGGGGGACACCCTCCTAGCGGCTTCTGCTCTGCTTTGCTCCCTACGTTCCCGGTCGATCTCGGGAGGAAGGGGATGAAGCATTTGTCCCTGAGTGGGGTTGGTGAGGTTAGGATCTCTAGGAAAAACATGGGATCCTCGCATTGGTAATAGCATAGGCTCTCTCAAGCTCGGGTCATTGGGTCCTAGCACACGAGCAGCGTCCTCGCGGGATCCCAGAGATCCGAAAGTCATTTGTTCCAAATTCTGAGGTCGTTCGAGCGGCCTTCTTTCATGAGGCCGTTCTTCCTCGGAAGAAGAAGACTGATCCATTGCAGTGTGGTGAACTGGGGAAGGGGTTCTCTGCCTGCGGAGCTCGCCAATTTCCCTACTCATGATTCTCATATTCTCTTGCATCATAAGATTGGTGCGCTCGTGGATTCTCATAGCCTCCTTAGTGCTCTCAAGCATGTCGAGAAGGCGCAAAAAATCTCCTTGGGTGACAGGCGTAGATGGATTGATCTGGTCATTAATCCTGGTGGCTGGAGTCGGAGCATTTGGAGGGGCTCGAGTAGAGGTTCCAGCATCACCTAGTGTCGGATCAGATCGGAGCAAAATAACCTGGCCGGATCGGTTCGGGTTGGGGGAGTGTACCTCTTCAACGTCTTCTACTCGGCTCGGATCGGAGCTCTCCCTATGCGATCGATTCAGATTTCCTGAACCTGTCCGATCCGCTCCCGAACTTTGCCCACGAGACCTCGTCACGACCGGATTTTGCTGATCTTCACCAACTTCGTTCCCTCGACTGGTTTGAACTTCCTTGCCTTTTCCTTTGGCCATAATTCTTCAACAATCAACCAACAAGTACTTAAAAGTGTCGAAAAGTGGGGATTAACTTCTTCGAACTCAACGGTCCAAAAAGTAGAACGATAATCAAGAAAAAACAGAGAATTCAAATGATTCTCAGTGAAAGCACCAAAATGTTAGACCAAAAAGTGGTCCTAACACCCAAATTGACTGAAATTACAATAAAATGAGATCAAAAACAGAAAAGAGACACAGGATTTATAGTGGTTCGGCGTTAAAAAGCCTACGTCCACTTTATATCACTTTGCTTGATGATGTGGATGAAAATACAATAAGATATTCACTCAATCTCACTCACTTTTCATATACATTCACTCAATTATCTCAAAATATACTTTGAATGATGATTTGGATTGTTTGGGAATGCTGGAATTCGGTTCTCAAAGATGTTTGAACTCTCAGAGTGCCAAAAAGATCCTTTCAAACGACCCTTGGGGGTCTATTTATAGGTGGAAACTTCTCCAGAATTCGGTTTGGATCGGGTGCACGTGTCCTCCATTCCATAACTTTCGGGATCGGATGAATTTTGGTGTTGCCAGCACATCAAGTAAGTGGCCATCGTGGGTAGAAAGTGGGTGTAACTGCTCCGAATATTCAGGAGATCGTGGTGCGGAGTGGCAGGGTGAACTGGGTTCGGATCGGATGGGCTAGCAGATGGGGTTCGGATTGGCCCTGCTACATCCGATCTGATTCGAATACTTTCCTTCCTCCTTTGTCTTGCTTTGGTTCCTACCCCTGTAATTCCGATCCGAACTGGATGCGTAACAGAGTGTCTTTTGTCTACTTGATCTTCTGACCTCTTGACTTTGTATAGCCTAGTTTACAAAGTAGGCTAACATACCTCATTTAAATTTATGTAACTATATTTTCGACCACAAACTATGCTTCATACATAAATCAGTTCATGGTCGATATAATTTTCTCTATTAACTTATGCTTTACCTGCACAGATGACGTTTAGTTTCTCACAAATGTCACTGTTAGATTCGAATGTGGGGTTCCTATCAATACTTCGGTGTCTTCTTCCACACAAGTCAATGCTATTTGTTTTGAATCTGTTGGCGATCGCTCTAGTAACATGAATTTCATGTTCAGATCCGATGTGCATATACCATCAATGAAGTCATGTGCAGTCCCCTATAAGTGTGTCCCTACCTTGTTGTGCTCTGCTAAACATAGGCGAGGAAGGCCACACAAGACATCCATCATCAAAGATATCCCAGTCGAGTTAACATCCGTAGCTATGGCATCGGACGTGTCTGAATTAAACATTCACGACGATGACATGCTAGTAGATATGGATCCGCCTTCTAACTCAAATGCTCGATTGCCTACTGTTAGGGCCTCCAAATCTTGTGATAGTTTACTAGGGAAAGCTAAACGGATGGTCATCAATGGCCACTCACTGTCAGATTGTGAAGGCTCTATGTGTCAGGATCTATCACTTTTAAACCCCTGATGCTCTCTAACATATATCTGATTATTGCTGTGCAATCTGACATCGCTCCACGCTCCTCTCTAGGTTTGGAGTCCATTCTTTTCTCCAAAGCTCTACTTATTCCACATCGAAATCACCCTCTATTCTCTTAAAAGGTCGTTCTTCTCAAACTTGACCTTCCCACGGGAAAGTTCATTTCCTGCTTCTAAATCAAAAGCTATTGATAGATTAGCGGAGGCATCATCTTCATCCCATTGTTTTAAAGATTAATATTCCTTTTTGGAATATCAGAGGGATTAGTAACAATCCCACGATTACCAAACTCATGCGCATTTCTAAAAAGTACAAAATTTTGGTTGTCACCATCCAAGAGCCCCTTGTGGAATCCCAATCTCTTCCTATCTTGGTTCAGAAATTGGATTCGTCCGGGGTCTCTCTAACAACAATGGGAAAATAATGGGTATTATGGAAATTTGATTGGTCCGCTTCTATCGTTCTCGACTCCGATCAGGTCCTTGCTTTATCTATTAAGATTCTGCAATAATTTGATCCTCAACTTTTCTCTTGTGTGTATGCGAAATGCTAAGCGGTTGACAGACTTATCCTCTGAAATAATATCGAGGATCTTTACTCTCTAGGAATTCGTTCCTTGGTTATTAACGGAGATTTTAATATCATCACACACTAGGACGAAAAAACAGGGGGTATTCCAACTAGCAGTCATGACAGTGATGATTTTAAAAACTCAGTTGCGGCTATTGGTCTTCAAGAGATATCTTTTCACCGCGTTTCCTTCACCTGGTGCAATAGCCGGTAAAGCTATGCTTGTATCTCTACTTGGCTTGATCGTCTTTTCGGCAATCACGACTGGTTTACTAACCCTTTCACCTCCGTATTGGACCATCTACACAGGTCCCGTTCGGAGCACTCACCTATTATTCTTTGCAAATGTTCTATTAATGCTGGCACCTTCCTTTTGGCAGAGTATGAAATTTAGTTATTGTTTGAGTCAAACCCTATAGTATATATTAAAAAAATGAACTGTTATAAGATATGCAAATCCTGCTTTAAATAAACTTTTTTTCTATCATTATACAGTACATTTTCCTCATAAACAAAATATATACCAAGTTTAAATTATGAATTTGCATAAGCTTGAGCTTACTGTTTTGCTATTGTGATTTGCAGGCATTATTTTGTTTATTAAGTTGTTGAGCTACATGTTCATATTATTGACCCTGCTCTTCATTGCTTCTATAATCGTGTTTGAGTCAGTTTTCACCTGGATGGATAGATGTTATTATTCCTGCATTGTATTCTTATGCCTTGTTCACATTTTTGGTTTTACACTATCTACGGTGAAGTATATTTAAGTATATTTGTGTGTGCTACATTCGCTCTATATACATACAATTTCCATAGTGTTTTTGGTCCAAGTATGTGTTTTGGGAGCCGTATGATCCTTCATATAATGTCACTGTGATTATTACAAAGAAGCTGTTTGATGAGTGTTTGGATGACAATTTTCCTACAAATCTTAAACAGCCTGTAAAAGCTTCTGTTTTTTTAGTCCTGATGTGTGTTGATCAGTTTTTCTTCAGGATTTCAGTGCAATGTATACAATCTTCCTTGTATTTGTAACAAAGTTAAAGATAAGATATGATAGAACTATTCGTACTGTTGGGATATGTATTTAACTACATAGAATTATACATGACATTCATGGGTCATATGTTTTTAATTTATCTCGCCATGATTGGGACGCATACCAACCACTAAACTTTCCACATTCTGTCTCTTGACCATATTTATGTTCCGCAACGCTTTTTAAGTTCTAACCATGGTTAGACATAGCAAATATCCGCACAAAACTAGTTTCAACCCTTAGCAATATCTAGTTACTGTACCCTTCTTTTTTACTATGGCAACAACTTTCATTTTCTTGCAAGCTGTAATGCACATTCCATTAATGAACTTGTTATCTTATCACTGTGACGGTTCTTCCTTTAATCATTAAAGAGCTCCTTGTTTATCTTACAATCTTCCAGTGTAATTTATGTTTATGCAATCAAATTATTACATACACTAACACTATGATTGTATCAGCTAAATTTTGACAGACTTTTGTTTTCTAGATCGGCAAACAAAACTACAAGCTATGACACTGTTAAAATAACATGGAATCATACAGAGTTGCGATTGTTATTCTGCTAATGGTAGGGGTATGTACCATGGTGGAAGTACAACATATGAAGTACAAAGATCCAAAGCAGCCACTAAATAAAAGAATAAGTGATCTATTAAGCAGAATGACTCTTGCTGAAAAGGTCGGCCAAATGTCACAGATCGAACAAAAAATCGTCTCTCCTGGAGTCATGGAAAATTATTTCATAGGTATAATCAATACAGTAATGTACTTTTATATGTGCTACAGTGTAACTGTTGATATTCTTTTAGGTAGCGTTTTAAGTGGAGGAGGTAGCACACCGGCATATCGAGCTTCTGCTAAAACATGGGTAAAATACAGTATACGGAGCCACTATTTTCCCACATAATGTTGGACTTGGGGTAGGTAAGTCCACATAGATATGTATATTGATTCATTCTATCATTAGTTATTTTATTCTTGTTACACTGGTAGAGATCCAGTGCTAGTGAAGAAAATTGGTGAGGCGACCACTCTTGAGCTCAGAGCAACTGGCATTCCTTACACTTTCGCCCCTGTGTCACGGTAATGTATAAGAATTATGTAAACGAAGCATCTAATTTTTTGAAATTGTACTAAAACAAGCATTTTCAGGTGTGCAGAGATCCAAGATGGGGTCGATGTTATGAGAGCTATAGCGAGGATACAAAAATTGTAGAAGATACGACAGACATAATATATGGTTTACAAGGAGAAATTCCAGCTAATTCTAGAAAAGGAGTTCCTTATATTGGTGGCAAGTAAGACATTATCCCTGTGACATGAAATGTATACATTGCTCTTGATGGTCTTAAAGTAACATAGGCGTTTGTTCATGAACGACAAAAGTTGCAGTCTGTGCAAAACATTATGTAGGAGATTGAGGTACATACAATGATACAAGGCATCAATGGAAACGATACAGTACTTGATCAACACAGACTGCTCAACATCCACATGCCTCAGTTCTACCATCAAAGGTATATCAACTGTATGCCTTTTTTCTGGAGCTGGAATGGAGTTAGAATGCATGCAAACAAGATTCTACTCACTGACCTTCTAAAAAAGCAACTCCGTTTCAGAGTTGGTTTCCTTAATTCAAAAAAGTTTTGTATATTGCATATGAAATCTGAAGCATTAACGTTGAATTTGTTGATTCCTACAGGGTTTTGTTATATCCGACTGGCAAGGCATCGACAATATTCTATCCCCAGATAAACAAAATTACACATATTCGGTCCTTACCGGCATCAATGCAGGAATTGACATGGTTCGTGTATAAACATATGTAGAGGATTGTTAAATTATTTATAAAACTTACTAAAAATTTCAATGTCGTCGCAGGTAATGATTCCAATTGATTTCCCTAGCTTTTTAAGCAACCTTACCTACCTTGTCCAGAACAACTTCATACTCATGAGCCGAATCGATGATGTAGTGAGAAGAATTCTATGTATTAAATTAACATTAGGTTATATTATTTTTTATACTGCAAACTGATAGAACTTTAAAGTTTGTATTAGTTTATATTATTGAACTTTAAAAGTCTTTATGTTAAACCTATTGGAACTGCTCAGTTTATCGATCTTTCCTCTGTAGTATTATGTCAAACCTTCAAAAGTTTGTACTTAATAGGAAGTACCGAAACAAATAAGAATCTTTTTTTTTTTTTGAAATTAAAACAATTAGCAACGGCTAAATCCGTTGCTAATTAAGAAATTGCAACGGACACAAAAAGTTGCACAATGAAATTTCGCAACGGTCCTTAGCCGTTGCAAAATAAAAGTTTTGCAATAGCTTTGGGCCGTTGCAAAATTTCCGCAACGGCTTTGGGCTGTTGCAAAATTTCTGCAACCCCTAATTTCGCAATGGCTTTGAGCTGTTGCAAAATCAGTTTGCAACGGCTTGCCATTGCGAAATGACTATTGTGGTGTAGTTAGCAACACTTATTTCTAAACCCAATGAATATAGTTAAACTGAAATTATATCGTTTAATGGTTTTGAATATACTTATATCTTTAAATAATAGATTTTTAAAGATAGAAATAAGTATAGGAATCTTTCAGGATAAAGATATCGAATAAGATGTTTAACTTATAAAAGAGAAGAGGTTCTTTAATAAATAATGTTTTTAATCTCTTTGATTATATTTTAAGAAATATAATAAATGAATTATGGATATACTCATAATGGAGGGATAAGTATATGAATATGTTTTGAAGTATTGAAGTTAAAAAGAAAATCTTGGAATTGAATTGTGATTATACTTATAACGGAGGGATAAATATATTAAAAACCATTTTAAGTAGTCAAGACTAGAAATGAATAGGGGATTAGTAGAATATATACATATACACCTTCTATATGTATAAGTTGAATATATATGCTAGTATATAAAGAAATATTAATCGAGTATGAGTTATTGATTAATAAGTGAAGTCTTATTTGATAAGTGAAGTTTTATTTGATTTAAAGGAGTTTTAATTAATGAAAGATTAATTAAATGAGAAAGGGATTAGAAGTCGTTTATATGATGAGTTAACCATGCTTCAACTGTTTATCATGCTTTGGGTTTTTGATAGTGCCTTGAATGTTTATTCGTTTGTTATGGAAATTAAGCGAGGCTATTTTCCATATACGATCGTCTATTGTGTGAATTGTAGTCGGCTAATCGACTATAGAACTTGACCTTAAATCTAGTGACTGGTTTTGAGGAGACCGGGATTGGTAAGTGTTCTACTTATCGAAAACCACTTCAAAACTAGTATACGGGTTCTAAGTTTTGGAAGCGGTTGAGAAGTGAAGGCTATGTGGCAATTTGAGATATGTTGTGATTCTCAAACACATGTACTGATTCCGAGATCTGTGAAGGAATCTATGTGTGATTCCAAGATCTGTTGATGCACTGCCATTCATGTGTGATTCTGAGATCTGTGAAGGAATCTATGTGTGATTCCAAGATCTATTGAGCTGCGGGATTCCATCTAGGAATTCTTGTTTTGTTCGAGTGATGAAGACTTGTGTGAAAGATGTCGAACGAAACCTCGACATCCGATATGGCTAAAGACAGAGTAGGCTGCGTGACCTGGGGTTTAGCTAACCCACGACATGATATATTGACTCTATATCTAAAGTATGCTTATAGATGTTGTGCGTGGGGAGTTGGTTATATTTGGTTCCATGTGGTGCACACCGGGGTTTTCGTGCGTGGGCCAGTCATGTTTACCTTGTGATATATTTTATCTAGAGATATACGATGCTCGGAAGGTGGTTTCTGATCATTGTGCATGGAGTTCGGATCTGGCTTGATTCGGAGAGATCTCCACGGAAAATCCAATATACGAACGTGTCTTATCGATTTTGTTTGTACACTTAATAGATGTAATCAATGTAACCATTCCTTTTATGTGAATTTATATATATTCTACACCCTAGACGTTGGTGACGAGACATATACTCATACTCTTTTATTGTATTACAATAATGCTAAATATAGATGGATATATGTACACTTAACAGATTGGGCTTGGATTGCTTTGGAGCTTTAGAAGAGGAGTTGGTGACGAGACATATACTCACTCTTTTATTGTATTCCGCTGTGTATTTTGTTGTATGCATCAGCAATTGTAAGAACATTTGTTATAACTGTTCAGGCTGATTCATTGTTTTTGTTTACTGTGATTGATGTACGTATATTTTAAAGTTTTCCGGTTTTTGTAAAGAGCACGGTTATTATTATAGATTATTCGTTCCGTTGTGAGATTCTGTTCTATATCTTCTTTCATTTTTTCTTCTATCCTCTTTCTTTTTCTCTAACTATCAGATTTTCTGGCACTTGATTTGAGATACATGAATACAGAAGATGTATTAGTGTTAATTTTCGAGAGCTAAAAGTCGGGTCATTACGATTGTTGTAACATATATTAATTACTATTAATTTCTACTCAATTCTCAATTGATTAGCTTCCCCCATTATAAGAATTTTTATGGATTATATTAATATTCTTCGATTTGAATTCAAACCTATGTATGCATATATACACACATAAATTAATTCATTTTCAATTTTCATATATTTTTTAGATAAACTTTCCTTATTATCAAATTATGCTTACTGGATAAATATTCGTTTTTTTCTAAAATTTTGAATGTTAACCATTAATTAAATTTCGTTGTTCATTAATTGAATACTTTACACCTTAGTTATTCCATTAATTAATTTTGTGATCGTTTTAAGATTCCCTTTATTGTTTTCTCCTGTTACACATTTATTACTCTATATTCACATTTTAGCGATGGATTTTAGCGTGAGTTTTCTGATCATTTTCCATCATTTCACTCAATATAAAATTTAAATTTAAATTTATTTATCGATGTTTTAACGATAAACATGTACTTTTTAAGAAATTATTATTTATAAATGAACATCGATAAATCGTCGCTAATTAGCAAGGGATTTGCAACAAAACATATTTCATTTAAAAATACTTTTGCAGGTAATTTATCGGTAAACTCTTACAATTTAGTAAAGGATCAACGACGGATTCTAATTTATGTGAACATTTAGTCTAGCATCATCTGTCGGTAAACGGTGGATACGGATATTCCCTTTACATTAAGCTTAATAGGCAACCATCAACAACATGATATGTAAATACACATTTATACAAAATTCATAACATAAACAAACAAACTTATTTATAAACAACAAAACTATTCAACTAATAATACAACACACAAATTTGTGACTATTAACATAAAGTAATACAACACAATGTAACGCACACATAATACATATGACGCTTCCACCAAATAAATTATTTGTATGAATCTTCATCTTATTCCCAGATTCATGCTTCAGGCTAAACTCGTCATCAAATCAACAGAAAAAACATTGAAAAACAGCTGGATGACCGGTATCTCCTAACACGTGCAATGCGTGTAAATGAAAACATCAATTGTTGCATGTTGTCGATTTTTTTTTTTTCCAATAACGTCTTAGTTATTTTCCATTACTAGATCTCTTAAATTATTATCTAGCTACAAATTAATAGAATTTGAAACGATATATCGGTACCTGCTATCAGATAACAAAGAGGAAAAGAAAAGTAAGACATAACACCTGAGGGGAAGAAAAGTAAGACATAATAATACCTGAGGGTTAAATGGACTTTTGTTCACAGTTGGATTCACAACTTCAATCCATCGATAGAAACACTGGGACTCATTGAACTTCTTAACATAGCCCGCTATAAAATAGATGAAGAAATAACTGTTAAGCACTTAAATATCCAGAACTGCCAAATGGTGTTATAATGATTGCTTTTTATATCTTTTACCTATTTTTTTCAATTCTTTCCTCTAAAAATGTTGACAGCTTTCTTTAGAACCTCATCCTGCATCATTAATGTTTAACAATAAGCAAGAAGCATGCAATGCACAGTCTTAGAAGTAAACTATCTTTCAGCAGCAATGTTAAAATTGTGTTGTCTAACGGAAATATGAACTAGCACAAACTATTAGTGTCTAAAAACGGTACCAAATACACACACATATGTGTGTGCATGTATCCATACAAATATAGAACAAAGTTTACGGCAACCACAAAGGATAAAACTTATATTCTCAATTGTCCAACCACAAAGGATAAAACTTATTTTTCAATTGTATGCAATTTTCATTATTTTTCTACAATAATGTGTTGCTGAATGATAAAACTTATTTTTCAATTGTATGCAATTTTCATTATTTTTCTACAATAATGTGATGCTGAATGGGTGTAGATATTAAATTTAAAATTTTGAAGTACTCAGGAAAAATTGCATAAGAGTATGCAATTAAACGTGATAATTGCGTTAACGTCTGCAATTTTTTGAAAAACTGCATGTTTTAATGCAAATTTTATCGAAGCATGAATTTTTCGGTTTTATTCTTTTTGTTTTTGATATTTTTTTTTTATTTGTTTTATATGAATACGAAAATGATTATAAACTGAGTTAAAATTTGAAGTTTAATAATTTTTTACGTTGATTTTTTTGATGATTTTCAACATCAAAAAACAAAACCTAATATATATATATATATATATATATATATATATATATATATATATATATATTGATAGTGATGCTCTGTGTATTTTGAAGCTTTACAAGGATCTTAACCAAACTATCTCATTTAATACTTAGCAACCCAGGTTGAAAGGGCAAAAGTAGTGCTAGGCTTGAAGTCAAATGTGTGCATTAGACCATTCAGGTCTACGCTATATCTTCTAGGCTTATTATGGAATATAAGGTTTGCTTAACAGTGCCATCATGCACATTTAATTTAGACTACTTGGCCGGTGATTAGAACATAAATGATTGCAAATGATTGTTTTGTTGTTACAGATTTGGTGACGCATAACTTGATCATAGCAAATTCTAGTGTTAATTAGGTTTGAATTTGATTACGATGGATTAGCATTTGCATATTTATTACTAGAAGCCATTTACTATCATAATAAATTTAGTGACATATAATTTGAGACTTAATTTGTTCAGATTCATTTTCCCAATTTTGATATCTTAATCTACTAAATAGTTCACGTGCGAAGCGCGTGTCATGATCATACGCAAAGCGTATGAAACTATCACGCGTGAAACATGTACCGTACCATTAATTAGCTCGTATATTGAATGGAATATGTTGAGATAATACTATGGTTGAGATAATAGCATGGTTTTTAACAATGGATACAACTTGTATGGACAAGGCAAAAGCAGCGCCAGTACGCATGAAGTCAAATGGGTGCATTATTATATTCATGTCGGATGTTAACATAAGTAGAGATGGTTATCTATGCCATATCCGTATCCTTCATCTAGGCTTATTATGAAATATAAGAAACAATGGCATCATGCACGTTTTAAGGTACTTGGCCGGTGGTTAGAAGGTAAATGATTGCTAATGATAGCCTTGCTGCTACAGATTTGGTCATGATATAGAGCTACAGAGCAAATTCAGTCCTTATCTAATAAGGTTTGATTATGATGGATTAACGTTTGCATATTTCTCCCAAGATGCCATTGACTATCATAAATTCAATGACTTATAATTTGAGACCTTGTTCAGGTTCATCCTCCCATATCTGATATCCTTAATCTATATGCAGTTATAATTTCACAACTTGAACTACAAACAGGCAACAAGCAAATAAACACGTCGGATTGAATAAACTAAACTAAAATAAAAAGTAGGATTATAGTCCTCAACTTCAACATAGATACATAAATATGTGGTAAAAGCTTTATTATTACACAAGCTAGGATTATAGCAGTCGACAGTGGGATAATATAGGAGGACATCAGAGTGAAAACAAAGAACCACATAAGTAACAGCATCATCATGGGCACGGCAGTAGATTTTATATAAGATTAGACAAGATTAGATGGATTTTAACCAAAGGGCAAAGGCTAACCAAACATGGTACAAGCTTGTGTATATATTAATTACGAGCATTGAACCATACATACATACATGGTTGATCTGATCTTCTAAAAATGCATGTTTGCCTAGCTACAAGGATCTGCAGACAGTGACAGTCAGTGATTTTTATCATAGATAACATTGTAACAATATGCAACAACAAAATTATTGCTTTGACATTCTCCACAACTAACAAGTTGACAATAAATAAAAGACAAACGATGAATGAAGACTTGGCAATGTGCATGTATGTATGTATGTTTCTCTTCGAAATAAATAAATAAATACCTTAATGGATTGAGCGAAGATTTCATGCAAAGCAGCTGCATATATAAACAGGCATGCATAACCCCAACTCAATACACATTCTCAATTCATCAACCAAGCAGTAGCGGCTAAAGGCGAACATGTCTTGTTTTAGTTACAAGTCAATAGCTCTGATCATGATGACATTGCTTGTGCTTTTGTTAGTCAGTAGTAACATGGCAGCATCGGATGATCCATCGACCAAAATAAGCCCCGAAACGGCATGCAGTTACACACCAGACCCGGACTTCTGCAAGTCCTTCTTCTCGACCCAAGCTCAAGCTGAAGCCGTGCAAAACTTGTACTCCTACAGCACATTCTCCCTTTCCTCTTCCCTTTCTGATTCCACCAAATTTCTCAACTCGATCAACCAGCATCTTTCTACTAGTATCGGCTCTTCTGCAGTCATGGCACTGCAAGACTGCCGGCTCTTGTTTGATTTGAATATCGACTTTATGTCTTCTGCCACCTCCACTTTAACTTCTGCAACCAGTAGCCAGCTTGCTGACTCTCAAGCAGAAGCTTTACAAGCTCTCCTCGATGCTGTTTTAACTAACCAACAAACTTGTCTGCAAAGTCTACAGGAGGCTTCCACTCTCCATGACGATCTTTCAATTTCTTTAGCAAATGGTACTCACTCGTTTTTAACTATTAATTATTTTTGATTCAATTCTCTATCAGCTCAGCTCATGCATGCTATACATATATTTAGCATTATTGTAATGATCTGCATATATCCATCATCTAGCTAGATAAATAAAAATGCCTGAATTAATTTAGCAACGAATTCCATTATTTAACAGGCACCAAGCTGAGCAGTGTCTCCCTAGCATTGTTCAAACATGCATGGACCAATCCCAACAAGAAGCCTTCCACTAATAATGGATCCAAAGGTCCTTCCAGCATCCCCAAGAAGCCAAAACATAACGATATCAACAAACCAGGCAACGGCAGAAAACTGATGTTGTTTCACGAAGCAGAGATGGGACCTAATGGAGAACTGCCTTTAAAAATGTCCAAAAAGAATCATCTTGATGCATTCGAGAAGAGAACCGGAAGGAAGTTGCTTCAGTCGTCATCAGGTTCGGTCTTGGTTACCAAAATGGTGGTCGTCAGTCAAGATGGGACGGGGGATTTTAAGACCATAACTGAAGCGGTCAACAAAGCACCTAATAACACAAACGGAGCTAACGGTTATCATATGATCTTCGTATCAGCCGGCGTCTATAAAGAGTATGTGTCCATAGCCAAGAATAAGAAGTATCTCATGATGGTTGGGGATGGAATCAACCAAACAGTTGTTACTGGAGACCACAACAACGTTGATGGATGGACAACCTTCAATTCTCCCACATTCGGTACATATATATCTTCCTGCAGTTTAAAACCATATAGTACTGATCCCAGATCCTGATAAAGATGCATACCTAACCTTTTTTTAATTAATGCATCAATTTGCAGCTGTGGTTGGTCAAGGATTCGTAGCCATAAACATGACATTCAGAAACACGGCTGGACCAGCAAAGCACCAGGCAGTAGCTTTAAGAAGCGGAGCTGATCTATCGACGTTTCACAGTTGCAGCTTCGAAGGATATCAAGACACTCTTTACCCACATTCGTTAAGACAATTTTACAGAGACTGCGACATTTACGGTACCGTTGATTTCATTTTTGGCAATGCTGCAGTGGTCCTTCAAAACTGTAACATATACCCCAGGCTTCCGATGAAGGGTCAGAGCAACACAATCACTGCCCAAGGCCGCACAGACCCAAACCAAAACACAGGCATTTCCATTCACAAATGTACTACTGCCCCTGCAGAAAACCTTGGATCCACCAAGACTTACCTTGGAAGGCCATGGAAGGAGTATTCAAGAACGGTTATCATGAAATCGATTTTAGGCAGCTTGATAGACCCCGCTGGTTGGATGCCCTGGAGCGGCACTTTTGCCCTGAGTACTCTGTATTATGCCGAGTATATCAATACCGGTGCCGGTTCCGGGACGACCGGAAGAGTCACTTGGCCCGGTTATCATAAGTCCATTGCTACAGACCATGCTTTGAATTTTACGGTGAGCAACTTGATTTCCGGAGATAACTGGATACCTCAAACTGGCGTGCCTTATTCCAGCGGGCTGTGATCGTTTGACTAATGATACTATTGTTCATTTTGTTTGTTGCTTGTAATTAACTACAATCCTAAAATTTATACAACGTACGGGCCTTCAATTTCTTTCATGTTCAAAACATTAAGGTAAGACGCAGTCAAGTATCATCCACAGAAACCCAGGTAATTCAAGAAACAACACATAACAGATTAGCTTAATTTGTTAACAAATCCTGATAAACATCATAAGATGGATGACATAAAACGCAATGGAGAATATTTTTTAAACTTATTATAAACAGAAATGTTAGCATTCTATTTTGTAGCAAAGATAATACCTTTAGACAACAGAAGCAAGCCTTCTGAAATGCGGATTGATCCTTTCCTCCTAACATTGTCTACTATCTTCTACGGACAAATCAGCATGACGGAACTCTAAGGAGGTTAATTTCCCCAGTTAGGCGACAGCTCATTCAACGACAAGTTATAATTTTGAAATGACTCTGGTTTGCGGATATTTGTTGGGCGGATCGCCAGGCGATGGTGTTGACAGAGCACGGCATAGCAATAGAGTGTCCAAACCACGTCTGGTCGTCGCCGCTGCCATTGGTTGAGGTTTTAGGGTTGCTTTGACCACTATCAAGGGGCGAGCTTGAGGTGGCATCAAGGCCCATGGGCCAGTTTGAAACAAATATGCAATTAGCAAAATAACAAGTGTAATGCTATATATTAAAAAAATTCAAATTTAAATAGTTGATAAAGAAATTATCTAATTCAACCAGTTGATGTGCAACGTAGTTTGCTAATGCTGAGCATATATTAGTATAGTCATTTGCTTCTATAATTGTGTATATGTTAGTTTGTAATAACATGACAAGACAAGTAGAAGAAAAATAAGAAGATAAACTTGGATATAATTTGGTTATACTAAATTAGGAAGAATCTTTTAAGCAAATCACAAATTTTACTTCAATAGAGGACATGTTATGAACACGTAGTTGTTGACGTTGCGGGCGCCCTATTTAAGGTTGATAACGACCGGAAAATGATATATTCATGTGTAATCCAGATAGGGAATCTCTATCTTGTGTTGATAGAGAACTGTCCTAGAGTTTATCTTATGAGATATTCAGTTGTTCTCGGGACATTCCTCAAGATATGTACCCATCGGCAAGTAAGTTTCTTAGCCTGGTCATTTGTTGGAAATTCATTTTCCACTACAAGTTTATTCAGTTTTAGTTGCAAATCTATATGTCGACATAATATATGGTACATATGCCGGCTAGGATTGATACATTTACCTATGAAAGTAATTTTCACATTAGACAATAATAATATCCAATGTTTTCGTGCATCAAGCATGTTTGGCTATCATAAGGAGAAATCTCTCCCAAGTCTATGTTTGCATAGTGTGTGTGCCGAGAAACCTTATGGTAGCTTCATTTTCAAAAAGCATTGCAAGTTTTTTATGCACTAGTATTCATGAGGGGAAAACTTGTTCCGTGTTTATACGGCATGGTCTTATGAATTACACTACTTTGTAAAATATAACTATTTTGGTTTCTCATGTCAATCTTATGATTGTTCTGAAGTTTACTGTTCTTCCACCTAAACTCTGGGTGCCCATATTTTCCACCCGGACAGCCTTGTAGTTTAGGTTTTGTAGATTTAGTCTTGGAGTCATTTTAGAGTAGATTCTGGGTTGAAGCCGAAGCTGTCTCCAAAGCATTTTTTTTTTCCACTGAGCTTAGTTGTTTCCACTGTGTATGCATTTTCCAATGTACTCTGATATATGTTGTACTATGATGTAAAAATTATTGTTATGATAATGAAAAGGTTCTTTTCTTCAATTCAAGTGTGTAAGTACCCATAACCATCCGTCTTTGAGAACGTCTCGAGTTGGTTTAATTACGAAGTGGAGACTGGCTGAAAGGCGGGTCATTACATAAGTGGTATTAGAGCTTTGGTTTATTCAAAGCTTTGGGTTCCAACTCATTTGAACAGGAGGAGAGGACTCATTAGAGCTAGAATCAGTAATACCCAAGAAGATAAACTCGTAAGAGATAAGGTAAGCAATGCCTTATAATGAGTTAAGAGTATATGGGAAACCTATTTACAATATAGAAATTGGTTTCAAAAAACTATATTTTGAACATAAAAGGATATGCTTTTAAAAGTATTTTTAAATACATATATATGATAGATTAAAATTTGGATGATAAAGGAATAAAATCATTAAGATATGAGTAAAGGTACTTTGCAATTAGAATTTCGCAATCATTATAATTAGTTGAAGGAAAATAAACTCGATTTTATTCAAGTAAACTATTAGCACTTACCAACTATTAGGATTAATAATCCAAGTGCAAACACTTAGTGAATTCAATTTCATAGTTTGACTATAACGTATTTTTGATTTTGAAATTTTTTAATTGAGGTTAAAACTTAGTGTTTTTCTTTAATATTTAAAGGAAATAAGTTCTCAAATTTGAATTTAGAATAATTATTAAATAGTTTGTATTAGGAATCTACGATTTTGGACAATCGATAAAATTGGAAAAAATAAATAAACGTCTAAGTACATACATATACCTTGTGTATTAAGTTTCACAATTTTGACTAAAAGGTATTTGTTAAATAATTAAAAACGGGTTATCTAAAATAATAAGGATTATAAAATTCTTAGGTCATTTTAAAGGAAAATAGATTCTCACAGAATTCTAGAACTAAAATTTACGTGTCTAACCCTAAATTTCTTTATTAACTCTTGGGAGGCAAAGGTAAGCAGTTAAATGTTAAACAACATTTGGCAAAATTTGCTCCTAATAGTAGTAGTAGTAGTAATGGATCAGACGATTCCGATGATTGGATGTTTAGCGATATAGATCATAGTGATGATGAGGCAGAGGCTTCTCCGCCTGGAGAGCCTAAGCCAGTACCTTCGGAGGAGAACTCAAAGAGGATGATAATGGATGATGAGAGCAATGACGATGAGGTGGACGAGCACATCATAAAGGATATGGGTAGTCCAATTTCCGACGATCAAGAGTTAGGAGACTACGACGAGGAGTTAGGAGATCACGATGAGGAGTTTGGAGATCACAACAAGGAGATTGGAGATTACATCGATGATATAACGATTCCTGACGGATTACACGATGAGATATGGCATGAAGTTATTGCTGAGGTAGATGGATTTGGCGATTTAGTGGAGTACATTCCTGAGATTAAGGGTATGGAGTGGGATCTAGCCCCCTGAGTTTGATGACGATATGATGGAGGATGATGGTTGAGAAGACGTAGATGAGGACGGGTACCTAATAGACGACGAGTGCATGGATGAGGATTTAGCGGATGACGAGCCTGAGGAGATGAGCATGTCGTAGTCATCAGATGGTGATTCAAACATATCTGATGATTAGATTAGTATGAGGGTATTGTTTAGGATATATAATAGATGTGTATACGGTTATCTTATGTGCTTAATTCGCATTAAGATACATATGGGCTAGGATATACTTTTGATAGGCTAGGATATTTTCTGGAGGCTAGTACCTTTTGACAGACATACCTTTTGTTGTATATAGACCACCTCAAGTACGTAGTATGTACTCAGGTTGGTATGTAGGATCATGTATATTGCCACAAGTGCATCCTGCACTCTGGCATAGATGCTGACTATGATACTTTTGACTGACTATAACACTGTCATCTGTTTTTTATTTTTGCATATCGTTTATTTTTATTAAAAGGACGAACCCTCTTTTCAAAGATTTTTGGGTATGTTGAATGTTAAAAGATCAAGAATATGAAATTCTATAAGCCATTTTTTTAATTGAAGTCACTTGTATCTTCTTTCCTTTTCGGGGACGAATTTTTTTTAAAGAGTGGAGAATGTAACAACCTAGATTTTTGTGCCAACTTATTTAAGGGATATTTTAATTTTAAATTTGATTCCGAAGATACTTAGAGTATTTAGAAAAATTCTCAATTTAAAGTGATGGTCAAAAAGTGTCAAAACAAGATTTATAACTTATTGATATGAATATTAATTCAATCTGAGTTTTTGAAATTGGTTAGACATAGTTTTTAAACTATAAAATAATTTAATTTAAATGATAGGGAAAATTATTTGAGATTATAAAATATAACCGTCAATTTTTTGTAAGAAAACATACTTGTTTAATACAACGAGTTTTCCAAATACAAACAAGTAGAACTATTTTTACTATGATCTATATTGGTTAAATATAAGTATTTAATATAAACTATTAAATAAAATAACTTTTTTAAAATAGATAAATTGTTTATTAACATCATCAAGTTTTGTCGACAAAAGTTGTTGTTTGTTTTGTTAACAAAAGTGCTTAGGAAAAGTAACAAATACAAGTTACATTGGAACATATGAAAGTGTAGGCTATGTTGTAACATCCTAAAAGTGTTACTAAACTAAAGTAAGTATTTAATTTGAAACCATACACCTAAGGCTCATGGTAATCAAGTGGGAGCACATGATTTTGAGAGTGGCTTTACACATGTAAAACATCTAAGCTAATAATGCTTAGGAAGGAGGCAAGTGTCCCTAAACCAAATATCATAACACCCTTAGCTTTAGGCTATTTAAACAGTCCTAAAGCCTCTTCACTCTCATTCCATTCCTTCCCATTTTCTTCTTCTTCATTATTAAATCCATGACTTCCTAGCCATTCTCCTCCTCCTTTCTCCCTCTTTCCTTCCTCATTCTTCCTCCCTTAAAGCCCACGTCCTCCCCATCCTTTACCGATGTACGGCCCCTCCTCCGTGTGCAACTCAAGTCTTATATATATAAATTTATATAAATAAAAACATTGCATATATGCATTTGAATATCAAATATATAGATAATTGATGTGTATGCTTGTTGTTACTTGATGGATGTGAAATTGAGGATTAATTAGTTAGTTAAGGAATTATAAGAATTAATTTTCTAATGCTTATGTCATATTTTCATATGTTGTATATATACATACACTATGTATGTAACGACCCAATGATTTTCGGCCCGGAAATCGACATGAGTACCTTTACCGTAATCCCATGTCGACCTTCCAAACACTGGAACGTTATTAGAAAGAATTTAGAGGGTGAGATAAGAAAGAAAGAAATATTAGAATAGAAGAAGAACCAAACACAACACAAAAACATTGCAGTGGATCAAAATATAATACAGAAATAAATCTTTATTAAGATCTTTTTTTTAAAAAATACTTACAATATTAGAGTACATCAACATCTCTGGACAGTTATAATAATATGTCCTCATATATAACACACAACGGAATAGTAGCTATATAATATCATACGTCTGAACACTTCCAGCTCGTCTCTTCACAGCATTCGATAACCTGAACCTGTACACCCCGGGCTAACCCGAGCATTTACAAAACACCGAGTCAGTCTGGTGAACCAGAGTGAGAGAAACTCGCACAGTATTAAGGGTATCATTCAACTCGATTCTAAAGTTAAAATCTTTTCGAAAGCAAAGAATAATCGTAAGACCAAATCCACACATAAATACAGACGGTTTTTAACTTACGATAACCCAAAGTATTTTTGAAATCAATATCTTTTGTGATATTATAATAATGTCTAAATACAAGTAAATAACAATCTAGCGGAACGCTTGCATCTCACGCTCCACATATATAGTATACAAACAAAACCGCGGGCGCTTATTGGAGATTGGATTCCGATTATGACAAGTTATGGGACCACTTGCCGATAGTGTATCTCTAGAGGCGAATACACTGGGTTCAACAAGAACGTCTTGCAACCCGGCCCACACATGACCGACCACTCATTTAGCTTGAGTGTATCAAATGTATATCACCAACGGTTGGGATCAGAAATCATTTCCCAAAAAGGGACAGCATCGAAATATAGATTAAAGAAGCAAAAGGAATTTCTCTAGATAGGTGATTATACACTATAATGGGAGCGACCCACATAGCCATGCTGCCTGCCCGATTTCGATTTTTGTCATTTCCCGGTTGTTGAGGCTTGAGGTTTAGATTAAACTTTGAACACCTGGTCACCATTCTCTTTGAATGCCACATCGTCAGATCCGTCAAGTCACTAATTGACGTTCACAAATATACTCTGGGTATAAAAGAAGTGCCCCTCTTTGCCACCACTCGATATATTTGTAAAAATCAACGTACGTGATTTCAGGAAATACTCTGTCAGACATTCGTCCATACAAGTCATTCAGGAACAGGACGAACCGAAGGTATCCAATATAGGAATCACCCCATGGATCAGTAGCGAGAAGTCCTTGCAACCCGTAGATTCCAACCACAATATAACCACATCTTATCTCTGGGAGCTCACCAAAGATTGTTAGCGGTTCTTCCATTTTATGAAGATCTACGGTCTTCACTACTCCATCTCGATCATCTTCTGATATCTTCACGTATTTGTTGGTCGGAATGGATTTCGAATATAAATTCGATCCCAGTCTTTCCGTACCAACAATCGTACTGGACAGATTTGATAGTCGGTGATTTAACTATCAAAATATATAGTGATTCCATCATGAAAATCCAATGAGTTCACTGGTTCAATATTCAGCATCACTTGGCCTTTTAATTTTAACAAACTAATTCACTTCTGCTTAATCAAAACTTTTAACTCTTTTAATATTTAAAAATACGATAATTGAATCTTATTTAATATACTAGTGTTTCTCAAACCAATTCATTATATTACTTAATAACTTCTAACCATATTCAATATCCACTTAATTTTCTTTTCAAAACATTTATTACATCATTCTTTATTTTTTAAAACTTGAGAAATCCGTTCAACTTATTTTTCGTAAGCAACGTTACGTAATATCGTTTATTCCATTCTTGAGACAATAACTAATATTTATTAGTATAGAATAAAAATCAACTTTACATTTCCTTTCTAACTCGAAAGTATCGTTATTTCTTCATACAACCCTTTTTATTTTTATTTTACTTTAGAATTCCCATTATATAATATTCCTTCTTACTAATTTTCTTTACTTCGGATCTCTCGATATATATTCTCCAAAATTTCACCTAACGTTGCACTTTTATTTCCCTAATGGAAATAATAAATTATCACTATCCTCTCTGACGATTACCAACTAATATTATCTTCAGATAATCCTGAAGTCATTTAAGTTGGGGTATTTTAATTACCTCTCAGACCTTGATCAACAACGATCTTATCCTCAGATAAATATAAGTTGTAATCAAAAACCCAT
The DNA here is from genome assembly GCA_030737875.1 of Allium sativum. Classification (NCBI taxonomy): domain Eukaryota; kingdom Viridiplantae; phylum Streptophyta; class Magnoliopsida; order Asparagales; family Amaryllidaceae; genus Allium; species Allium sativum. The sequence continues at coordinate 46,231 of JASFAX010002098.1, forward strand.
ATTCCATTCCAGCCTCAAACAAATTCCATTTTAACTATTCAAAATATAGTTTCACAAACCTTGTTTCTTAATTCCATAATTAAGAAATTTCTTATCAACAACACCTTTTTAGCTCCGCCTATTTAAACAAATTTCTTTAAAAAAAGGGATTTGGTTATACAACCCTATGTCCCACTTATTTTATAAACGTGACCAACCAAGGTAAGTTACCTTTATTGGAACCAATCGTTAAAGTAACGATTTGGTATTTCACTGAAATTAAACAACGGTTTAATTTCATCAGTTAAATCAACAAAAATTATAATACCAGTAAAAAGTCAACCATTAGCAAACAGAGTACACAAAATAAAAACCCAATTTATATAAAATATAAATGGAAAAAATGAGTGAGTTTAACTCACCTTGAGTTGATTCTGTCATTTAAACGGTTCATTTCAGTTAAATTAAACAGGTGTTTAATTTGACTGAAAAATCCAGTTGATTCCGATCCCGTCAGCTTCTGTTCCAAAATGTATTGTTCGTAACTATGATTCCACTTCAACTTGTGTTGTTGGATTCTGTTGAGATATGCGGTGGTTATTTACGATTAAATGTTAATAAAATTGAAATGGGTAATTAACTAATATTTAATTTTACTTTAGGTTAACAGGAATTTGGCCGATACAGTTCATGTCTCTCTGGTTAAATTCGCTCCCACTGCCTCGTTCATTTCTACGCCATTGAGTTTCCTGTACCACACATGTAAGTTATAAGGATTTAAATCCATGTTTTAATTAATAATTAACTCTATATTAATCATCATTATATAAACTAATTGCATTATCTTATAAAACGTGGCCAATTCTTCTATTCTTCTTCATGTTTGCTCAGGTTCAGACACCTCCAATTTCAGTCCTGTAAAGTTTCATGATTTGGTAAATAATACAATTTTTAATTACTAATTTGGAGTACTATTTTAATTATAAAACCTATTAAATTACATTTTCTTGTTGGATCAAAATCTGGCTGACCCTCCCGTGCTTCCGCTCAAGGATCTCCCCAAAGCCTGTATCAATTCATGCATGAGTTATTAGTGCAGTTAATTTAACAGTTTCCCAACAAATAAAATTACCACTTAATTAGGTTCTTAAGTACTTTTAATTAGAAAAGAAATAAAGGCCGATTACATTGTTTCTCAGTTCGTTCTCTACTGTACTCGT
>JASFAX010002099.1:0-47428 GCA_030737875.1 Allium sativum
TTCAGGGATAAGACTTGGACAGTTTCAAAAAACTTCAAGCATGAATAGATTGAATAGGTAGCAATAAGCAAAAGATGACAACATGCTAGGGAAAAACAAAACACAACAACCAGCAAAGAGGTAGTAATATATTTCAAAACATTCATTACTATTCAAATTTTATTCAAATTATTCTCTATTACGTCTTAATTCATTTACAAATTCAATTTATACTTTACAAGTAATTCTCAAAGATGTACTAGAATAAGGTGCATGTAGCTAAAGGTTTTGCTTGATTCCCAAGGCTGCATTTTGTTAGAGTCAGATTTTCTATTTGAAAATTACAACCCAGCCCAAATGATCGTATCCTTTTAGTTTATTTTTCATTTCCAAGAATATATTTTGCTTATTATATTAATTATTATTCTTGATGTAATTATTGTCCTTGATCACGTTTGTCATCCAACTAAACTTCTCAGATAAGTACTTCATCATGTTGAAATACATTTCGTTTAGGCATACATAGGAAATTGATACTAATAATTAACTAAACATAATAGCATCTGAATGAGTTAGATAAGTAAGGTTATCCTCTGTTTAAGAGGTTAAAACTAATAAACTAAATATAGTTAAAATGAGCTCATCGCTTAGTGTTAGTTCATAATTATCCGAAATAAGGTTCAAATTTATATATAAGATCCATAAAATGTCGAAATTCTTTAAACAAGATTCTTCAGGACTTATTGGAATATAACTTTCACATGAAAATCACAAATCTTGGTTTGGTCGTGTACATTTTGAGATATTACTAAGTTAAAATTTCCAAAAAATCGCAGTTAGGTAGTTTGTTAACCATATCAAAATACTTAACTAAAAATAATATATTAAAACATGGTTTTTAAATTTTTATCAATAAACAACGTTACATATTAAAAAGGCTATAATTTCGACAACATTCAATCAATCATATATGTTAGATAATTCTGAATAGCTTCCGAATGAGTTAGACAAGTCAGGTCATCCTCTGTTTAAAAAGTTTGAACTAATAAACTAAATATAGTTAAAATGAGCTGGCCGCATAGTGGTAGTTCATGATTATCCGAAATATGGTGGTTCAAATTTATATATAAGATCCATAAAATGTTTGAATTTTTTCGAATAAGATTCTTTAGGACTTATTGGAATATAATTTTAACATGAGAGTCACAAACCTTGATTTGGTCGAGTACATTTTGAGATATGTCTAAGTTAAAATTTCCAAAAAATAGCAGTTAGGTAGTTTGTTAACCATACCTAAATGCTTAATTAAAAATTATATATTAAAACATGGTTTTAGAATTTTCATCAAAAAACAATGCTACTTTATTAAACAGGATATAGTTTCAACAACATTCAACCGATGATATATGTTAGATAATTCAGAATAGGTTTTGAATGAGTTAGACCAGTCGGGTCGTCCTCCGTTTAAAAAAATTTGAACTAATAAACTATATATAGTTAAAACGAGCCTGTCGCGTAGTGGTAGTTTGTAATTATCTTAAATAAGGTTCAAATTTGAATATAAGATCCATAAAATGTCGAAATTCTTTCAAACAAGATTCTTCGGGACTTATTAAAATATAACTTTCACATAAAATTCACAAATCTTGATTTGGTTGTGTACATTTTGAGATATTTTTAAGTTAAGATTTCCTAAAAATCGTGGTTAGTTAGTTGCTAACCACAATGTGATACATAAGAATATTACTTAAACACAACGTGGTATAATGCAAAAACATACAGTATAAACTACTGCGCAATATCAAATGCTAAACACAATAAAGGTAAAAAAGGCTTCTGCAACTACAATGCTTATTCAAAGCCGTATCGCGTAACCCAACTATATCGAAGTTCATAAACTTCGTGTCCAACGAATTCCTTTCTGCATTCTAATATGTAACGCGAACCAAAAGTAGTATGGTTTGCTTGAAAAACTTCTTCTTCTTGAATGATATCGATAATATCATGATAACTATTATAAGCTTTCGCAAAATCACCATATGATTTATGGATTTCTTAACACGAGCGCCTCGCTGGGGCAGTCAGAATGGTTGTTGCAACTTTCCATCACCAAATTCCATATCATTTCATCCGTTACACCCACACCATTACACAACATAATATCATCCATGCGATCAACTTAAAGATATGCTTTCACGAGAACAAGTTACTCCAAAGAAGACTAATTAATGGTGGACATTTTAGTTCATCAATAATGTATAAAGTGGTAGAAAACCCGAACATTTACAAGAAAAAAGTTCACCAAGTTTAAAAAATTTCAAATGTGAGACATGACATACACTGTAGCCACGTTTTTTACAGAGATTGTAACCATGATATTTACAGTGTATGGTCACAGTCAGTCATGATAGCCACGGTTCATGTTCTTCTTAACACTTGGCAACATTCACCAGCTTTCCAAATGAATCATTCACCCAATACACTGTAGCCACGATATTTACGGTGTTTAGTCATAATTAGTCACTATATCCACGATGCATGTTTTTCTTAACACTTGGAAGCATCCACTAGCTATCCGAATAAACCGTTCACTCAATACACTATAGCTATGATATTTAGGATGTCTGGTCGTAGTCATTTACTATAGCCACGATGCACGTTTTTATTAACACTTGACAACATTCGCTAGCTTTCCAAATGAATCGTTCACTCAATACACTGTGGTTGTGATATTTATGGTGTTTGGTCGCAATCAGTCACTGTAACCACGATGCATGTTTTTATTAACATTTGGCAACATTCACTTTGCTTTCCAAATGGACTGTTCACTCAATATACTATAGCCACATAATAACAATGAATGATTGGTAGCTGTAGCCATTAGGTGATAAAGATAAAATCGTTCCTGCAGCCATGTTGGGATAACAATTGAGTAGTTATTGTAGCCATGTTGGAATAATGAATGAGTCGTTGCTAGCCATGTTAGGATAATGAATGAGTTGTTGTTGTAGCCATGAAATGAGATTAAAATAGTTGTCTTTGTTCATTATATATACTTATACTATCTGAAAAGTGCAACTTAAAATAACTCAAAACCATTGACAATCAAGTATTTTAAACTACTTAACAATCGTGGTTCCAAACCTTTACAACAAATACCTTGAAGCCATGAACCAAATCTACGTCAATGAATAAGAAATGAATGATAATGCGGTAGAATTTGTAAAATCAACAAGCGTCAGTGGGATATTCTTACTTTCTTGGTGTTGCATCAATGAGTAACCATCGAGGTAGTCTACCTGGACGGATTAACCGACAATATAAGTGGGGCTGTAAGACTGGATATGAAAGGATGATGAGAGACTATTTCAGTGACAATCTAACCTATTTCATTGACAATCTAACCTACGATATAACTTTGTTCCATCGCCGATTTCTGATGGTTCCTGATTTTTTTCTCTATAGTCTATCTCAAGCTTCATCAAATAAACCCATATTCCACTTATAGACTAAATGGAGCACGAGAACCAGGATATTCCTCCCACATCAAAATCTCAGTGGCTTTACTTATGTTAAGCTACAGAACATATGGCGATCTTATAGATGAATATTTCAGAGTCACATCATCAAAGACATTAGAGTGTTTAAAGGAATTCTATATAACAATTATTGAATAGTTCGGTGAGGAATACCTACGAATGCTAGGCCCAAATGATATTAATAGGATACTAGCTAGAGGAGAAGATAGAGGTTTTCCATAAATGCTTGGGAATTTAGACTGCATTGGGCATGGAAAAATTGTCCAATAGGTTGGAAAGGAATGTTAACAGGACAAAAAAAGCACTGACAATGATTCTTGAAGCAGTTACAACAGATGATTTATGGGTTTGTCTTGCTTTATTAGAGCGCCAGGTTTGTTAAATGATATAATGTTTTAGAATAGTCATACCTATTCTCTATAATTTTGAACAGAGTTCCGACGAAAGTTACATATAAAGTTGGTATTGTTAAGCATCAAACTGGGTATTACCTGTTGGACGTATTCTACCCAAAGTGAAGATGTTTAATACATGGATTCAGAGTAATATCAAACGACAAAGAGAACGGTTATACTGAAAAAGTGGCTAGCAACAGAAAGGATATAACACGAACGTCCGGTGTCTTACAAGCAAGGTTTCAGAGTTTATAAAATCCTGCTCGGTTTCATGATCCAAGAGTTCTATCAGAGATTATGATGCTTGTATAATAATTCATGATATAATTGTAGAGTCTGAAAGAGGTAGGTATAAAAATTAGAAAATTAATTACCCGATTATGTTTAAGGGTTCTAATAAAATACCAAATGGAGACATGAACTCGATGGAGGAATATTTAGCCATGGTTCAACATATTGAAGATCAAATTATGCACTTCTGTTTGTGTGACCGGCTAGTTGACCATTTGTGGGCATATAAAGGAAGGAACAACAAGAATCCTTAGGCATGGTTTGTAGCACCAGTTTATGTTTACAAGTTTGTTTCGAGTACCCTATTGCTGAGGTTTTAAGTCTGCTACTTTGTTGACTGTATTATGTTCTAATATTTATATGTTTTTAATTATGTACTTTATTACGGAACTTATTTAATAAATTGATGTCAGACCTTACCTTGAAATACATAATAATACAATAAAAATATATCAATTACATATATAGCACACACCTAAAACTTAAGTTAATTAGTGAAACATAAACAATACACACATGAAAACTTAACCAATGACAATTCAAGCATATTACATTGCACCAAACATCTACATCTCATCCATATGCGAATCACTACTGCTTTCGCTTTCGCTGCCTCTTACTTTCTTATACGTTCCAAAATTCCAAGTTGCTAATTCCTGTTGTAAAGGAGAAAGCTTACTGAAATCACAAGTCATTAATTTAATATAATTCTTCTCTCGCATTAAGAATTTCTTCTTCTCGTGAGCTCGTCACCTGAACTCTCGGTCATCCATGATTGCCTTTTGAAATTCAGCTTCACTGTGAGTTCTTTATGCTATGTGCTCTCTTGTTTCTATAACGCAAGTCTTTAAAGTCCCTACAAATCTAGAGAACTCTACGCTGCGTTGTTCTAACTGAATTGACTTATTTCTACACACAGGTCGTCTGTCACTGCTTCCGTATAAATAAGATCGTTCCTGTGAACTATCACTTCTTGGACTTGAATCAGAGTAATTCATTCTTCTTTCTTCTTTTTTTTGATCGAACATGAAATTATTCAAATTCTTACATTTCAATAAACTAGACAGAAGCTCATATCAGTCTTAAAATTTGAATGGTTGTCCGTATTGTAGTTAGTACGCCTTACGTGATTCTTCGATCTTTAAGACATATGCAAAATGATATCGATATATAAAACTATTAAAACACAATACATTATAAAAGAAATTTAAAATAATAAAGTACTTACAATATCATAAGGTGCATCCCCTCTTTGTTGCCTATTTTGCAATGTGGTAAGTAGTAATTTTGGCATGCGGCGTTCATAACTTTATACCCTCCTGTTAACGATCCCCATGTCATATTCATCGATTCCAAGGTATTATAAAACTCTGCAACCTTTTTCCAAAATTTCTGACCTTTTATATTATTACCATAAATATTGTCTTGAGAAATGTGTATCCATGATTTAGCAAGCGAAACATGCTGCCCAAAAGTAAACTTACATTGCTTTTTCGTCCTCTTCGATATTTTCTTCCTCAATGCCAACTATGCTAGTTTATGTCTTATTACATCTGCATTTATGTGTCATCTATCAAAAACGGTGGTTAAGAATTTCTTGTACTTCTTCTTTTTGTTATATTTCGGGCTAGGAGGTATAATAAAATTCAGCATCTTCGTCTTTATTGCCTACCTTTTAGAATTCGTCCTCCTCTTCCTCCTGCTCTGAACTATCAACGGTTTCTTCATTAACATGAGAATTGCGTAAATAAGAAAATTGCGTTTGAAGATTCTACATTGCTTCACAGTCACGAATCTCTGTCTGGTGCACATTAAGGTAATGATGTTGACTTTGATCGCTCTGCATCATCATTAACAGGTATAACGAATGATCATCGTATGCACCCACCATAGTTAGCTGATGATAATGTTGTTACGGGGTGGTAGAATGAATACAAGGAAAGTTATGGGAAGCGAGTGGTTGGTATAACTGGCCACAAGGAAAACTTGAATACGGGGAGTATCCGTACTCAAGTGATGGACGGACTGTTTGATGTTGTGTTGGACATTAGTTGGAAAATCCGATGGAATGTGGTTTGGACATTGATTTTTTACCTATAACCTTTTTGCCAAGTTGTTTGGATGTAGAAGACATTTTGTAGAAGTAGAAGTTGAAGAAAATATTAATATGCTTTTGTGGAAGTTGGAGATAGTGGAGTGGTGAAGATATAGAAATTTAAATAGAGTTGTTGGACTAACCGTTAGGGGCAATGACTTTATTGAATATAATGGCGAAGCGTTTTCCATGATACAATTATAACAACAAGGACTTTGTCATTATAATTTGTAACGGCAAGGTGTTTACCTTATTGTCATACTCCAGTGACATCTGTTCAGTGGACCAGACACTGAACTGGTTCAAAGCGGCCACAAACTAGCCACACCTGAATACTGTGGCTTGTTTAGTAAACTTTACGCTTGTGCCCTAAATTTCAAATCGCACTATAGGAACAAGGTGAACCACCTACTCCTTTTTTCCTCTAACCGTGAATTCTAGATCGCATCGTGGAAACATGGTGACTTTCCACCTAAATTTCTATTTGCAAACAAGAATCAAAACTTGATCTAATTATTTTAACTCTCCACTTAGCTGGATCAACGATCGCAACAAATCCAAGATCTGAACAATATTCATTATCAATCAGTGTTAATCTATATACTTTGAGCAGCAACGACACCATTTCAGGTTATGGTGTCTGAATTTCAAGTGACGACGCATGCTAGAACTAGGTGAATACGCAATATTTACAGTAGCACGAGGAGGGCTCGAGTTCAAAGTGATTTGTGTTGACAACTTTGATTTAGGATTCAGTAGCTGGAGCAGTTCAATGAAATGCATTTGTAAAGAAACAACGTTGACCGAGGCAGGAGGTAGTTTTTTTTTTGGAATAAGTTTACGCAATTATGGGTTTTCCTCTACCAAGGGCTCATCATTAACAAGTTTATTAATCTCTTCGTATTTTCTGGGTCTAAAATTTGTTTTCCTCTTTTTGAAGCTATTTGTAGAAGTATAAGAACTGTCAGAATCGTTCATAAGAGCATCTTTACTCGCAACATCCTCCCCATTTTGAAATTCACTGCAAATACCAAATTGCATACCTATATTCTCCTTACATGTTCCCATATCATCATCTTCGTTACACCCTTTTTTTTAACCTTCTCTGCATCAGCTTCAGTAACATAAATCCCCACATCTACAGCCTTATCTATCATACTTTCTGATTTATGTAAAGAACTCGCATACTCATCTACATTAACATTCTACATGCAACCATTCTCTGCTGCAGCCTTTTCAATTTCATCACCATTATCCTGAAAACTCACATTATTGCCATCTAAAACATTGAAGGGTTAAAAGTTTCTACGACATTGGCCTTTACACTCCTTGTCTTTGAATCTGCTAACATAGCCTTATCTTTACACCCCTTAACATTATCTCTATTAGTATTCTCATTCATACCATCAGCATCCCTTTCATCTATATCCATCCTATTAACTATATTAACCTTGATTTTAGGAGACAAAATCTTAATTGATTTACAATTTGCAGACGAATGGCCAAATATTTTACAGCAAGAACATAAAGATGGAACCCTTTCGTAAACCACCCTTTGCCGAACAATTTCTCCATTAAAACATTGGATAGACACTATTTCAGAAAATATGATATCTGAATCTACTTCAACTAAAACTCTAGCATATGAAATTCTGATAAAATTTTCCGTAACATTGTCTAACTTAAGAGGATTTCCCAAAATCGATGCTATTCTACTTATAGACTCAACAGACCAAAAATCCAAATCAAGATGGGTAGTTGAATCCAAATAAGTATTGTATTCAGAAATTCCCTATTTAATTTAACTCCCGGCTACCATTTTTTCATAACAATTAGCCTTTTGTTGAAATAATATGGACTAGAGGCTAATATTCGATACATTCTTCTTCATTTTCGGATTTTAAGATGAAAAATCTATTTTCTCTCGAATATTACTGATAACTACCTTTCGGGCTCCATTTTCTATCGATATAGTTCTTAAGAAAATTATAATAAGGCTTGCTACCAAAGAGATAAAAAACGATGGAGTTAAACCACCTCTCTAGCCTTATTTGTCAGATCTTCATTGATAACTGCTAGTTTGATATCTTCCTTAACAATCGGTTCAAAGGAACTAAGTTGGATAGAATTTTGGTGGGATCTATTCTTTGTGATTATATCTATCCAAGATTTCGACTCCTTTAAACTATTCAGGTTAAACAAATTTTGATCTTTCTCTAATAGATCTGGAAATTCCTTTTCCGAATAAAGATCTAGAGATTTAGAGTTACCTGAGATTGAGGAATTTCTACGATCTGCATGTTGTTTGGAGTAGCTCAGATCTGGAGGAATCGCATAATCTGGTGCACCTTATGTTGAAGTATGCGATACTATGTGTTAGATTGTGGAGGATATTTTCGGATCTGAAGGATATTTCAGGATATTTTGAATATTTAGGATCTGGAGGATATTTTCAGATTTGAAGGATATTTCAGGATATTTCGGATATTTAGGATCTGGAGGATATTTCAGGATATTTCAGATATTTCGGATCTAGAGGAAATTTTGGAAATTTCCATATACTTCCCTATGCCTATATAAGCTACATCAGATCCAAAAGGAGAAAAAAACACACAACAAAATCAAGAGATTAGATCTAGGTTTATTCTAATTAGCTTTTAGGCAATCCTAATCTTCTTCAATTCCTTTCTCCACAAAATCAAATTTTTTTCCAGTGAATTTGATCATTGTAATCAATCTCTTGTAATCTTCTATTGATATTAATAAAGGTTTCCCTCTCAAATTGGACGTACACTGACAAGATGTCGGTGGAGCCACTATATATCCCTGTGTGATTTAGTTTCTCATTATTGCTCTATTATTTCCATTGTTTGATGATTGTGTTTGGCTTGGATAAGATTGAGATTGTTTTGATATATCGATTGGTTGTTTTTGCACTATTACCACGATCTTGTTTTCCGCAGTGTTGGGGATTTTGATTTGAGCAGTTCTGAATCAAAATTTCTACACAACATTTGGTATCAGAGCATTGGTGTTGGTAGATAGCTGTAAAAAATGCCGGAATCAGATTCAGACAGTGCCTCAACAGTTGGTCCAAGTGGTGTAGCTCCTTATGTACGTGGGTCATATGCAGCTGCTGGTTCACAATTGATTATCGACAAGTGGAATTGCGATAATGATTTCGAAAAGTGGCAATGGAAAATGAAAGCGGTTCTTAGGTGGAATTGGGTACATCGGGTGGTGTTTGATACACATTTATTGCCAAAGGGCATCTCAGATGTGGAGAGAGAATGTTATTTCCAAAATTAGTGGTGAGACAACTGCTAAAGGTATTTGGAACAAGTTGGAGGAGTTGTATATGAAGAAGTCACTCACAAATCGACTGATCTTGTTGCGGACTTTCTTTAACTACAAAATGAAGGAAGGAACTTCGCTAAAGGTGCACTTAAATGTGTTTGATGATTTGCTAATGAAGATGATGGTGGTAGATTTGAACATTGAGGAGGAGTAGAAGGCGATGATATTGCTATGTTCGTTGCCTGAGCGCTATACTGCGTTCTCAAACAGCTTGATCTATGGCCGGGATATATTGACTCTAAATGATGTCAAGAAGGGTCTTCTTAGTGAGGAATTGCGATATCAGATGAAGGAGCTGAGTGATGGTAGTAGTAGTGCTGGTAATGGTCAAGGTTTATTTGCGGAGAAAGAAAAGTCAGAGAAGAAGGGAAACCGGGGGCGTTCTAAGTCTAGGAAGCCCGGTGGCAGAGGAAAGTCAAAGAAAGAAATGACAAGTGCTTTATATGTAAGAAATCTGGTCACTAGAAGAATGATTGTCCAGACAAAGGGAAGAAGGAAGTAGCATCTTCATCAGTTGCGCTGAAGATAGATGTTGGTGAGGAAGACGTAGATGTTTTGTCGGCTGTAGCATCGGATGTTTCAGGCAGCGAATGGGTGCTTGATTCGGGGGCTTCATATCACATGACACCTAATAGGAATTGTTTTTCTTCTTATGTTGATCGGGAAGGAAAATCAATTGTTATGGGAAATGGTGCAGTTTCCAAGTTGAAAGACATTGGATCCGTGGAAATTCGGATGTTTTACGGAGCGGTTTGTACTCTCACAAATGTGCGCTATGTTACGAGACTGCGTAAGTCACTTATCTCTTTGGGAAGTTTGATTCTTTAGGTTGCAAGATCACTATTGAGAGCGATAGCTTGAGGGTTTCGAAGGGTGCGCTTGTGGTTATGAAGGGTGCTAGAACTCATGGTATTTATTTGCTTCAAGGAGTAACCGTGGAAGGCGAAACTTGTATCAGTGTTGATAGTTCTCGTGGCTTAGATGCTACACGGTTGTGGCATTTGAGATTGGGTCATGTCTCAGAGAAGAGTTTAGATGTTCTTCGTCAAAGGGAGATGATTGATGGTGAGAGTTTCAACAAGTTGGAGTTTTGCGAGGAATGTGTCATGGGGAAGCAAACTAGAGTACACTCGGTAAAGGAAAACATGATTCAAGAGGGATTGTTGAGTATGTGCACATGGATGTTTGGGGACCAACGCCTGTAGCTTCTCTGGGAGGAGCAAGATATTACATTTCTTTTATTGATGATTTCTCTCAAAAGGTTTGGGTGTATGTAATGAAGGCCAAATCGGAGGCATTTGCAAGATTCAAAGAGTGGAAAGCTCTTGTTGAGAATGAGAGTGGAAAGACTCTGAAGGTTCTTAGGTCCGATAATGGCGACGAGTATGTTTCTGGAGAGTTTCTAAATTTTTGCAAGCATCATGGTATTCGGAGGCATTTTACTACACTAGGAGATCCGCAATCTAATGGAGTGGCGGAAAGAATGAACCGAACTGTAATGACCCGCATTTGCAAAGGTATTATAATTAATTTATTTAATTATATAAATAGTGATATAGTGAATTAAATGGCGGTTTAATTAAATAATGGTGAATATTTAATTTAAAATAATAAATTAAATAATATATTTAATTCTGAAATAACCAGAATTGGCTGAAATGGCAATATGGTGTGAAATGGATCATCTGTGATATTTAATTCAGCTTGGAATTTAATTTGAATAACGAATATATTATATAAACGACAGTTTGAACGTAGAGTTATAATATAATTAAAATCGAGCTCGAAATGGCGCTGCAGTTCGTAAATTGGCGATTCGGACTTCAACTGAATGTACAGGATTCGTTTTAAGCCGGATTTCTGTGAAACAAGAAACGTGTGGAGCTGGTGGAGTATATCTTTCTAGTGGAAGAGAAAAATCGGGATTTTGTCGTGTAGATTTTGGTTTACGTCCAAATCAAATTTTAGAAAAGTCGCTGTGGAATTCCTTTATAATTTATAAAGGAATTATTTATATTTTAAAAAGGAATTTCATTTTAAATCGAATATCGATTTAATCGGGATTTGAAATATCAAGTTATAAATCCCAGTAGAGCTGTATGGTATTCCACTATGAATATAAACGATAATATTTATTTTTTAATATTAAATTTAATGTAATTATATTTAAATATATTTATATATTTAAATGGGTTATTAGGACTTTAAAAATAGCCACTTTTGCAAACGAAGTCGGAATTCGACGAAACTAATTTTGTTGGATCCGCAATGTCAAATAGTTGTTAGATTTCCAGTTTCGTGATTTTTAGAGTCACTGTGTGGTCGTACGGATTTTTAGAGTGAGAAACAGTCAGTATTTCGATGGTTAAAAATACGTTGTGTGAGCATACGAAGTCGGAATTCGACGAAACCAGTTTCGTTGGGTCCACAATGTCAAACTTTAGCAGTAAGTCCAGTTTGGTGATTTTTGGGTATCGTATATGACCATGGGAATTTTTAAAGACAGATACAAACAACATTACAATAAAATCAAATATAATAATATTATATTTAGATATTTTATTTGCCTATAAATATAAGCTCTAAGTCCCTAAACCTAATTTCAATCCTCCCGTAAGTCAACAGACATTCACGCCTCCACCCTTCTCTTCAGATAAAATCAAAACGTGAAAACCAATTCTTCAGAAAATCAAAACAAACCAAAACAGTTTCTATAAATCATGTTATAGACATATTTGGATTCACGTTTGAATCCTCTTCAATCTCGTATACTTCTTTCTGGGTTCGACGCTGTAACACCCCACACCCGCTACGGTCACTCACTAAGGGAATGCCATAACATTGGTGGAGTATTTTAAGTGAGTATAGAACAGAAAAATACAACAAGACAGATATAAGTAATACTTGAAAAATTAAATCAGCATTTCATTTCAACGGAAAGTAAAACATGTTTGGTTACATCACAAAACCATAACAAGAGTCAAGTACATAATATCCATCCTGATAAAATAGAAGTACATAATCCCACTACATAGACAATAGCCATAATAGAAAAGATAAACCGAGCTTTACTTCTACGATCCAAGCCCAAAAGATAGATATAGCGGTCTGATCCAAGCCCACAAGTGCTAGGCCCACTCTGATAACCCGAGGGTTGGGAAAAAGATAAAAACAACGGGGTCAGACATAAGTCTGAGTGAGTCCTATAACCCTAACAATACAACCATTAAATTAATTAGGGTATGACATAAATAAGGTACGGTACCTATGGGGATAATGACTACACTAAGTAGCCAACTAAACTCCGGATGTATAACGATAACCGAAAAGACGCATTTATCCACCCAAGGATAATTCTTACACCACCCCAGACTTATTCACCCAAGGGTAATTTCTACACTGCACCACACCAGTTCTACCCACCAAGAGTAATTCCTACTTAAAGGTTGATCCCCTCTAAAGTCTTAGAAAATATAACTAGTAGTTTCTGGTACTTCTAGCTGACCACGTAGGTGCCGTCTGCCCCTACATCCATTAGGTGTATAACTGACCACGTAGGTGCCGTCTGCCCCTACATCCACTAGGTGTATCTAGTAATCTTACCCAGTAGTTTCGGGTACCCCTACATAGGTGCCGTCTGCCCCTATCTTTACTAGGTGTACCTACTACTACCCGTCGATCGGCTCCCTACCGTAGATACCCGTGCTGGTCCCACGATTGGGGTGTATCATTCCCCTAAAGTGGCTACCAGATAATATCACGGTGCACGGCTTTATATCTACACGATGCAACAACGACTTACCAACCAGCCCGGGTCCACACACGCATATGAAACCCGTTGATCCCGCGTTGCCACCGCTAACCCGTTTTGGCCTCTTATAATCAAGCCCAATATGCGTGTCCCGTCACTCGACATGGGTCGAGCCCACAAAGATACGTTTGGGATATTGGTTGAAATGGGCCCCCACAAGCTACCCCCTTAAGCTTGTCAAATATCTAGTGCATCCCACTTAACCCCTTTAACCATGTCCCCTTACATGTTATAAATCTTGGTTAAGTCCTTTAATCATATTTCAATTGCCACTTAGGGCACCCACTAGATTCCCACATGCCACCCATGGCACTTACTTAACCCCTTAATCATGTTTAATTACATGTTCCACCTTGGTTAAGTATTCTAATCGTATTTTCTATTGCCACCCAAGGCAACCCACTAGTTTCCTCATGCCACCCGAGGCACCCCCACTAGTTACTACATGCCACCCAAGGCACCCACTTAACCCTCATGTCCCACTACATGCTAATTTGGTTAAGTGTTTCTTAATTAATTAAGACCGTGATCCTCCTAAAGACCTCTCACATTAGACTATCTTTTATGACCGTTGGTTAAGCCGGTTGGGTCCGGGCAGCCTTACGTCATAACCGAGTCTAACCTCGTGTCTTTACGTTAATCACGTATTTAGTTTGTGACTAAGACCTCTCACATTGGGCCAATCATTTGTAGCCGCTGGATGGCCGGTCGGTTCCGGGCAGACTTCCGCTACAAAAGGGTCCAACCTCGTGTCTTAGTTGATTAATTACGCCTAATTAATCACCCCCACAATTAATTATCCCTAATTAATTACACATTTTTCATATCATGGGTAGACCTAACTCAATAGGTAAATTCCCATGGGGTAGACCTAACTCAATAGGTAAATTCCCACTTATGTTAATTTATTTTTATGGTATGCTTAATCATACCCAATCATACTTTTATTAACATATTTACCAACCCCATCGTTCCCCACGTAAATCGTTCTCATTTCATGACATAAATAAGGGGAAGATCATCACAAATATTATGGGTTTAGCATACAACTGTGTCATGGGTTAAGAGGATGTCAACTTGCATATATGAACATATATTAACCCAACTACATATAACCCAAACTTGCATATTATCATGCACATGATTTGCATAACATATGACATATGAGTTTGCATATTATCATACACATATCTTGCATAACATGTTGAACTTGCATATAAGCATTCTCATAACTTGCATAACATGTTAAACATGCATTTAAGCATACACATAACTCGCATAAGCATTCATATACTTGCATAAGCATTCACATACTTGCATGAACATGCATAACTTGCATATCACATTAAACTTGCATTTAAGCATATACATAACTTGCATAGCATCATGCACATAACTTGCATAATCTTATACACATAACTTGCATAACACCATTCACATAACTTGCATATGAACTTGCCTCTTAAAGGAGGATAAACATGCATAACATATAAGGGTATCATCTTGCATATGTATGCATCATATTTCAAAGGATAAACTTGCATGTTATGATTTATGCATAATACCAAACATGCATAAAACCACTTACTTATCATGCATAAAATCAAATACTTATTATGCATAAACCCACCATTTGACTTGCATAAACCCCAAACACTTATCATGCATAAAACCCAATACTTAGTATGTATGCAATCAAATACTTAACATGCACAACATCAAATACTTAACATGCATAACATCAAATACTTAACATGCATAACATCAAATACCTAACATGCACAACACCAACTACTTAGTATGCATAAAATCACATGCATAACTTGCATATCATGTTACATATAACTTGCATATATTCTCACATATAGTTTGCATAACATGTCACATATGCATAAATGTTTAACATGGTGTTTTGCATCATAAAACATGGCCTTAAACTTGCATTTAACATAAAACTTGCAAATCACATATCATACAAACTTGCATAAATACATTTATCCACAAACATAGCCATGTCTTATCACATCCTACCATAATCAATTTAACAATTGACTATTAAAGTCATAGAAACTCACCAAAACCAAGATTAGCAAATCAATGAAGTAAAACTAGTTGCCAAATATGAAGAAGAAGATGATTAGGGGTTGATTAGCTTGCAACTCTCTTCATTTGATTTGTGGAGGCCATGACCAAGTTTCATTTTGCCATAGTTTAGTTACTAAATTTAATTATGAATGAATTAGGGTAGGGTTAGGGTCTTATTTATAGGATTAGGTTGCATTTTAGACCCTTGGATTAACCCTAGATTAGATTAGGACCCTTAGATTTAGGAAATCTCTAGAACCAGCCCTCCTAGCCAGCCTGAAACTCAACCTGGTGCAACCTGGTGCACCCAGGTTCAAAGAACGGTGCCACCCTGTCGACAGGCAAGTCGACAGGCATGTCGACACCCCTGTCGACAGGCCTGTCGACAGCCCTGTCGACATGGGTTGGGCGGGAAGCTACCCGCCTGACCCCGCCTGGCCCATTCCAAATCTGAATATTTAAAATTTTTAAATCTGTTTTAGTTTTGAATTTTCTGCAAACTTCATTGGGCCATAACTGGGCCGTACGGACTCCGATTTTCGAAAACTCGGACTCTATTTCGCGTATTTTTCCGAGACGAACGCAATAACGCAGCCCGTTTCCCCTAATTCCCACATCTGAGATTATTTATTCTGTAATTAGTGAAATTTAGTATTAACCCAAAATACGGGGTGTTACATTCTCCCCTCCTTAAAGGATTTCGTCCCCGAAATCTCTAAGCTAAGGAGAATGCATATCCTACCATCCAAACAACCATCTACTCAAACCATCATCCACGGGCATCCATTGTCCTTAAAACAATTTCTAATGATGTATGAGCATATGCAAAAAGTGTGTGTATATGTTCCCTATCTAACGTATGAACATATGCAAACCATGATAGTGCCATGCATCCATTATGTATGCGAGAGAACCCTATCGACACATACAATATCTACATGAGTGCACAATCATTCACCAAAATGCATCATCCATGTGATAACATAACCATTATACATCCATAAATATATTTTCCTACACACAAATTTATGCAATATGCAATATGAAGTGACTGAGCCGATCTTGTGCCTAGAGTGTGTGTATATGCATCCACGAGCAACCGCTAGCAAACACTTGCATCCATCAACCATAACATGTCTCAAACACATGTTTCAACCATAGGTTTACCCTATCTAAAGGTCAAAGGTACTAACGAGAGGACATACTAAAGACAAGATAAGCACAAGATATGCGATGAAGGAGGAGCAAAAGGACATACCCTCCGAAAGAAAAGGGTACCTCGAACGCATCTTCGCTTCCGTCTCCCAGGTAGCGTCACTTTCTTCATCTCCCCTTTGTACTTTGATTAGTTGAACCTCTCTGTTTCTCAACTTCCAAATCTCTGACCCAAGGATGCAAGTAGGAGCTCGTTGAATCGTCGCATCACGCTCTACTTCCACTTCTCTAAGCAGGCTCAGCTCTACCGCCTCTGCGGTCTCATGTAGGAACTTTCAAATGTAACCCATGGAATATATCATGTACACCACTAAGCCTGTCGGGCAACTCTACTCTATATGACATCTGTCCAATCCTTTCCTTAATAGGAAACGGTCCAACAACCTTGGTACTCACTTCCCAACAGATCCAAGGTGAACCACATTCCGTAACGGAAATATCTTAATAAAAAGCATGTCCTAATATCAAACTCAAGCTCTGTTCTCCTCTTGTCCGCACAAGATTTCTGTTTATCTTGCGTCGCTTTCATCCTTCTTTGAATCAAATCAATCTTTTCCCGAGGTCTTTCTAACCTCATCGGCCCAAGCAAGATCTCATCCGTAGATTCCTACCAACGTGTAGGTGATCGACATGGCCTTCCATAAAGAGCTTCGAAAGGTGCCATACCAATACTGGACTGAAAGCTGTTATTATATGCGAACTCCACCAATGGAAGATGCTCTTCCCATGTACCTCCCAAAATCTAAGATACAAAGCCTCAAAAGGTCTTCTAGGACATGATTCACCCTCTCGGTCTGGCCGTCCGTCTGAGGATGATATGCGGTATTCAAACACAACTGAGTCCCTACCGCCTCTTGCAATCTTCTCCATAACTCGCTAGTGAAGATAGGATCTCGATCACTTACTATGCTAGAGGGTACCCCAAGTAATCGAACTATCTCTCGAAGATATATTGAAGCTAGCCATGGAGCAGTCCTCTTGCTCTTCGCATGTATGAAATGGGCGCTCTTAGTAAGTCTATCTACCACCACCCAAATTCCTGTATTACCCTTCCTCGACCTGGGTAACCCGTCAATAAAATCCATCGAGACGCTATCCCACTTCCATTGCGGAACCTTCAATGGGTGAAGCAACCCACCTGGTTTCCTTTGCTCCGCCTTCACTTGCTGGCACACCAAACATCGAGCGACATACTCGGCCACATCTTTCTTCATACCGGCCCAGAAGAAAACCCTCTTCATGTCTTGGTACATCTTATCCCCACCGGGATGAATGGTCATCCTAGAACGGTGTGCGTCATCAAGAATAGCCTTCCTCAAACCCTCGTCTTGCGGTACACAAAGTCTACCGTCTCTACGCAAACACCCCTATCGTCTAGGGTGTTTCTACTCAAATGGCTGGACGACTTCCCCCCTTATGAGTTTCTCTACCAACTCAACCAACTGTGGGTCGTCCCTCTATGCTCTTCCAATCCGCCCCAAAAGAGTAGGTCTAACCTCCAAGGAGGCTAGCAAACCGGGTACAAAGTCAACGGAAGGTCTAAAGTCAAACTTAGAAATAAACTCTAAGCTCCGTCGTTCAACGAACAATGAACTCAAGGACAACCTTTTTCTACTTAAGGCGTCCGCTACCATGTTACCCTTACTCATAGGATGCTAAGGATCCCATCCACTTTTGCTGTCCTAAGACTACGCGCTCGAAGAGTCTCCAACACTTCCCTAAGATGTAGGGTATGCTCTTCTCCACCAGGATATCATCCAAAATTATCACAACTGTCTCCCACGCAGACCACCCTAGTCGAGCTCGGCATCCCCCAAATGCAAGCCCCAAAGGCCTAAACCAATATCAGACAAACACCCAAGGGATACCTCCTTCGAATTCAGACGACCTACGTGAGATGATACAAATAAAAATGGCTAAATAATTAAGCCCTTGACCAATTCTGGATGTTTTCGCCAGTCTCGTTCCAAAACCGTCGTTTATCCTATACTGGCTCTGCTCAGCCTATTGAGCACATACGAAAACTTATTTCGCTTCTAGAAAAGACCCAGATGTCATCTACAAAGACCATCACGAACTTATTTAGGTACTCCCTGAACACCCTTCTCATCAAATCAACAGTATGCGGGGG
Organism: Allium sativum; assembly: GCA_030737875.1. Classification (NCBI taxonomy): domain Eukaryota; kingdom Viridiplantae; phylum Streptophyta; class Magnoliopsida; order Asparagales; family Amaryllidaceae; genus Allium; species Allium sativum. The sequence continues at coordinate 18,899 of JASFAX010002099.1, forward strand.
CATTCGTCAAACCCAATGGCATCACCAGCCACTCATAAAAGAAATCCTCCGGAGTCCTAAAGGCAGTCTTCTCTATACTATTCTCAGCCACTCTCAACTGATGAAATCCCGTGGCTAAGTCCTACTGCGAAAATACTGAGGCGCTCACTCACTGATCAAAGAGATCATCAATCCTCGGCAATGGGTATCTATTCTTCTTTGTGAGTTTCTTTAGTTCTCTTTAGCCTACACAAAGTCTGAGGGACCCATCCGCCTTCATAACAAAAACTACTGGAGCGCCCCCCTCCGATATACTTCGTCTTATGAACCCCTTCTCAAGCAAATCGCCTACTTACTTATGGAGTTCCCTCCTCTCGCTAGGAGCCATGTGGCGCACTGGCCAAGACACTGGTTTAGCATTATCCACCATATATATTCGGAAGTCAATCTCCCGCTTCGGAGGTAAGCCCTTCACCTCCTCACACACATCCGGGTGCTCCCGGACCGCTCTAACAGATCGCAAACTCTAGACCGACATGTCAAGCGATTCTAAATAACTTAGCATAACAGATTCTATGGGATTACCAGAGATCTCGAGAGTGTTACCCAGGCGGCCCATAAGCCTAACAACTCTCCCTTCAAAATGAAGAACGACACCCCTACTAGATAACCAGTCCATGCCCAAAACTAGCCCATAGCCCGTGAAGCCCAACAAGCATCACACCTAAACTCAATGCTAAGTATAGGAACTTTCAGACCCAATCACATCATGGAGCCCAATTGGGTTTGAAACAACTAAGGGATCATCTACCAACTGGTGTCTCAGTGCAGTGACTCTACTAGTAATGATAAGATAAACAAACTCGATGCGTCAGAATCAAATAAGGTTCGAATTGGATGATAAGGAAATCCAACCTCCAATCTAGACGGTCTTGTCCCCATCTGGTACCCTAGTCGTGAGGGAATACAACTACCCTCCAGAAGATTCCATACCTTGCCCTTGGTTCTTTGGACAATCCTAATAAGGTGTCCTATTCCTCTCAACTGGATAACCACTTGCCTTCTTCTTCCCTATTCTCCACTCGTAACCTCCCACCAATGAGGTTTCATCCTTCATTAACTAAACAACTATTTGAGCCTTCCTCCCACCGTCTATCCAATAGATACCTACCAGTCCTCCTCCTTCTTGAACCAACTTCTAATCCGACTAACGTCTAAGTCCCTTGAAGTGGTTTTCCATCCTTATCTATCTTAGGAAGATCATCTATACGTGGAGGGGAAACTCAAAACGAGAGAAAGGAAGAGATTCAAAATGGAGAATTCGAAAGATATAGATATGGCTATTGGGGATTATGCTTTTCTTTCAAAAACTTTTCTCTTAAAAGACATGTTTTTGAAAATACTCCTTTCCAAAAATATTCTTAGAAAATAGTTTTTCTAAAAATTTTATCTGTTCCGGTAACCTTTGCTCTGATACCACGTGTAACACCCCACACCCGCTACGGTCACTCACTAAGGGAATGCCATAACATTGGTGGAGTATTTTAAGTGAGTATAGAACAGAAAAATACAACAAGACAGATATAAGTAATACTTGAAAAATTAAATCAGCATTTCATTTCAACGGAAAGTAAAACATGTTTGGTTACATCACAAAACCATAACAAGAGTCAAGTACATAATATCCATCCTGATAAAATAGAAGTACATAATCCCACTACATAGACAATAGCCATAATAGAAAAGATAAACCGAGCTTTACTTCTACGATCCAAGCCCAAAAGATAGATATAGCGGTCTGATCCAAGCCCACAAGTGCTAGGCCCACTCTGATAACCTGAGGGTTGGGAAAAAGATAAAAACAACGGGGTCAGACATAAGTCTGAGTGAGTCCTATAACCCTAACAATACAACCATTAAATTAATTAGGGTATGACATAAATAAGGTACGGTACCTCTGGGGATAATGACTACACTAAGTAGCCAACTAAACTCCGGATGTATAACGATAACCGAAAAGACGCATTTATCCACCCAAGGATAATTCTTACACCACCCCAGACTTATTCACCCAAGGGTAATTTCTACACTGCACCACACCAGTTCTACCCACCAAGAGTAATTCCTACTTAAAGGTTGATCCCCTCTAAAGTCTTAGAAAATATAACTAGTAGTTTCTGGTACTTCTAGCTGACCACGTAGGTGCCGTCTGCCCCTACATCCATTAGGTGTATAACTGACCACGTAGGTGCCGTCTGCCCCTACATCCACTAGGTGTATCTAGTAATCTTACCCAGTAGTTTCGGGTACCCCTACATAGGTGCCGTATGCCCCTATCTTTACTAGGTGTACCTACTACTACCCGTCGATCGGCTCCCTACCGTAGATACCCGTGCTGGTCCCACGATTGGGGTGTATCATTCCCCTAAAGTGGCTACCAGATAATATCACGGTGCACGACTTTATATCTACACGATGCAACAACGACTTACCAACCAGCCCGGGTCCACACACGCATATGAAACCCGTTGATCCCGCGTTGCCACCGCTAACCCGTTTTGGCCTCTTATAATCAAGCCCAATATGCGTGTCCCGTCACTCGACATGGGTCGAGCCCACAAAGATACGTTTGGGATATTGGTTGAAATGGGCCCCCACAAGCTACCCCCTTAAGCTTGTCAAATATCTAGTGCATCCCACTTAACCCCTTTAACCATGTCCCCTTACATGTTATAAATCTTGGTTAAGTCCTTTAATCATATTTCAATTGCCACTTAGGGCACCCACTAGATTCCCACATGCCACCCATGGCACTTACTTAACCCCTTAATCATGTTTAATTACATGTTCCACCTTGGTTAAGTATTCTAATCGTATTTTCTATTGCCACCCAAGGCAACCCACTAGTTTCCTCATGCCACCCGAGGCACCCCCACTAGTTTCTACATGCCACCCAAGGCACCCACTTAACCCTCATGTCCCACTACATGCTAATTTGGTTAAGTGTTTCTTAATTAATTAAGACCGTGATCCTCCTAAAGACCTCTCACATTAGACTATCTTTTATGACCGCTGGTTAAGCCGGTTGGGTCCGGGCAGCCTTACGTCATAACCGAGTCTAACCTCGTGTCTTTACGTTAATCACGTATTTAGTTTGTGACTAAGACCTCTCACATTGGGCCAATCATTTGTAGCCGCTGGATGGCCGGTCGGTTCCGGGCAGACTTCCGCTACAAAAGGGTCCAACCTCGTGTCTTAGTTGATTAATTACGCCTAATTAATCACCCCCACAATTAATTATCCCTAATTAATTACACATTTTTCATATCATGGGTAGACCTAACTCAATAGGTAAATTCCCATGGGGTAGACCTAACTCAATAGGTAAATTCCCACTTATGTTAATTTATTTTTATGGTATGCTTAATCATACCCAATCATACTTTTATTAACATATTTACCAACCCCATCGTTCCCCACGTAAATCGTTCTCATTTCATGACATAAATAAGGGGAAGATCATCACAAATATTATGGGTTTAGCATACAACTGTGTCATGGGTTAAGAGGATGTCAACTTGCATATATGAACATATATTAACCCAACTACATATAACCCAAACTTGCATATTATCATGCACATGATTTGCATAACATATGACATATGAGTTTGCATATTATCATACACATATCTTGCATAACATGTTGAACTTGCATATAAGCATTCTCATAACTTGCATAACATGTTAAACATGCATTTAAGCATACACATAACTCGCATAAGCATTCATATACTTGCATAAGCATTCACATACTTGCATGAACATGCATAACTTGCATATCACATTAAACTTGCATTTAAGCATATACATAACTTGCATAGCATCATGCACATAACTTGCATAATCTTATACACATAACTTGCATAACACCATTCACATAACTTGCATATGAACTTGCCTCTTAAAGGAGGATAAACATGCATAACATATAAGGGTATCATCTTGCATATGTATGCATCATATTTCAAAGGATAAACTTGCATGTTATGATTTATGCATAATACCAAACATGCATAAAACCACTTACTTATCATGCATAAAATCAAATACTTATTATGCATAAACCCACCATTTGACTTGCATAAACCCCAAACACTTATCATGCATAAAACCCAATACTTAGTATGTATGCAATCAAATACTTAACATGCACAACATCAAATACTTAACATGCATAACATCAAATACTTAACATGCATAACATCAAATACCTAACATGCACAACACCAACTACTTAGTATGCATAAAATCACATGCATAACTTGCATATCATGTTACATATAACTTGCATATATTCTCACATATAGTTTGCATAACATGTCACATATGCATAAATGTTTAACATGGTGTTTTGCATCATAAAACATGGCCTTAAACTTGCATTTAACATAAAACTTGCAAATCACATATCATACAAACTTGCATAAATACATTTATCCACAAACATAGCCATGTCTTATCACATCCTACCATAATCAATTTAACAATTGACTATTAAAGTCATAGAAACTCACCAAAACCAAGATTAGCAAATCAATGAAGTAAAACTAGTTGCCAAATATGAAGAAGAAGATGATTAGGGGTTGATTAGCTTGCAACTCTCTTCATTTGATTTGTGGAGGCCATGACCAAGTTTCATTTTGCCATAGTTTAGTTACTAAATTTAATTATGAATGAATTAGGGTAGGGTTAGGGTCTTATTTATAGGATTAGGTTGCATTTTAGACCCTTGGATTAACCCTAGATTAGATTAGGACCCTTAGATTTAGGAAATCTCTAGAACCAGCCCTCCTAGCCAGCCTGAAACTCAACCTGGTGCAACCTGGTGCACCCAGGTTCAAAGAACGGTGCCACCCTGTCGACAGGCAAGTCGACAGGCATGTCGACACCCCTGTCGACAGGCCTGTCGACAGCCCTGTCGACATGGGTTGGGCGGGAAGCTACCCGCCTGACCCCGCCTGGCCCATTCCAAATCTGAATATTTAAAATTTTTAAATCTGTTTTAGTTTTGAATTTTCTGCAAACTTCATTGGGCCATAACTGGGCCGTACGGACTCCGATTTTCGAAAACTCGGACTCTATTTCGCGTATTTTTCCGAGACGAACGCAATAACGCAGCCCGTTTCCCCTAATTCCCACATCTGAGATTATTTATTCTGTAATTAGTGAAATTTAGTATTAACCCAAAATACGGGGTGTTACAGACGCCATTTTTGCTGTTTGGGTTTTTGCGTCAACGAGTAGGGTTGGGGTTTTCAGGAATTCTAGTAATCGAGTGGAAAAACAAATCTTGTTTTTGGATTAAGGGATGGTAATCGACCCTGTATGCAAAGCATCGACGGAATCGGTGATAAAAGAGGTCGCACCCTTCCTGGAACTTACCGCGGAAATCAGAAATCGCCTTCCAGGCGTTGAGGTCGAGTTTGAACTCATAGATATGAGGAGGAAGAGGTTGAAACGAGGAAGACAACGGTGGTGGTATCAGATGAATTGATGGAGTATGTAGGGAGAGCAAGGCCAGCGAGTTCGGCCATTGGTTTTGTGGAATACTGGAAGCACAGTCGGGATAAATTGGGGAAGAACAGATGATGAGCGGGTGGGCTTTTCTATGGTATATGGAGTTGGGCTCAATACTAAGTGTAAGGCCTATATATATTAAATAAATAGTTAGTATAGTTTAATTAAATAAAAGTGTTAACTTATATAAGTAATATCTTTCTCATACGTAATCAGAATCATGAACCGTAAGTTGCGTTGAGACCGTATGGACGGCAGCAACACAATGAGATTGACCGGGAGTGAATCCGAGCTCGTTACAATTTATGGCAAAATAAATTGTCCGACTGAATCAAATAACGCAAACCGTTATTTAACGGTTAACGCGCCAAAGTGAGTAAATCTCACTAACTCTGAACAGTTTATATTTTCATGTTGTATTTTTAGAACTGTTAAAAATTTGTCTGATTGACTGTGTGTTGACTGTTTGATTGAACTGCTAGTCAGTTAGTTGAATTTCGATATTGATTCTGTTTAACAGAATATATCATATGGAACTGAAAGTGATGTTGATTTTATTGTGTAACATCTGTGGATGTAGGGAAACAGGTTGGAGGAATCCGACTGGATTCCTCAACAGTTATTTTATTGTTTTCATATAGTGTGATATATGACGTGATTTATAACCTGTAGTTGATTGTGTGTATGGACAATATTGGGCATCGTAATTTGATATGTTAAACACCATAACATACCAGGATTTGGAGAAAAGGGGAATTTGTCAAAGTGAATATTGAAAAAGAATATTTATAAAATCAGAAGATTTTATAAAATAGAATATTTATAAATAGAAATATTTATAAATGGAATATTTATAAATAGGGAATACGTTTAAGTGGAATTATAAATGAAGGGAAATCTTTATAAATGGAATATTTATAAAGTGAATTATTCTTTGTTAAATAAATAAGATATGATAATGGATTATTTATTTGTTAAATAAATAAGAGATATTAAATGAGATATTTATTTGTTAAATAAATAGAAGCTTATAAAGGAAACATTTAGAATAAATAAATAGAAAAAAATAAAGGAGATATTTATTTGTGAAATAAATAGAATGAGATAAAAGGGTTATGTTTATTGGGATAATAAATAGGATATTAAATGAATTATTTATTTAGTAAATAAATAGGATACATTAAAGAGAATATTCATTTAGGAAATAAATAAGGTATTATAAAGTAAATAATTAGAGTAGAATAAATAAAGATATACAAGGAAATATTTGTAAACCAATTACAAATAGGATTGAAAAGGAAATTGTTAGATCAAAATTTGGACCTAACACCCAAATTATTCTGATTCGTAAAGAATTATAACCGGAGAATGAAGAAAAAGCAGAAAAGACACAGAATTTATAGTGGTTCGGCGTTAACGAGCCTACGTCCACTTTATATGTTATCGATTATACTTTGAATGCTAGTACAATCAATGATTTCTCTCAAACTCACTCTTACAATTGTGATTTTTCTCAGTAATCTCGTAATAAAACTGATAAGAAATAGTGATGTGACAGTAATGGTGGAATCAGTGCTCAATACTGCCCAAAAGCCCTTCAAAAATGCCAAGATCTGGGCTATTTATAGCTGATTTTGTCAGGCGGATCGCGGTCACACGTGGCACAGATCCCGAGAATATCGGATCGTATCGCAGCTTGATGAAGAATTAGTCAAATTAGCCGTTGCGGACAGGTGTCGCGATCCCCTTAAATATCGGATCGAGCAAGGAGGAGGAATTGGTCAAAGTGACAGTTGGGGACACGTGTCGCTGGATCCGTGCATCTCGGATCGCCGAAGACTAGCTCGTACTTGAACAGGTCAGAGGCCTCGCTATGCGTTCGGGGAATCGGATCGGTCTGTGCAGGGTAGTAGTGTAAGTACGGATCGAGTCGTGTAGAGGTAGTCGGATCGCTGATGCCATGGGGGCGATCCGAGAGGGGCGACCCTCTGGTGCGATCCGATCCTTCATTGACTTAAGGAACGTAGTTTCATACTTTCTTCTTGTGAGTGAACCTTGGTGGCTTGGTCAAAAAGCTAGCCAACATTTTGCCCCTCGAAGTATGTTTTATCAATGATGGAACATGCTTCGAAACTATAGAAACATCTTTTCACAAAGAGATGCAAATCAATGGTAGCGTCTATTCGAAAGGCCATATCATTTACGGAAAGTTGTCCCTTTGCTCGCTATAAATATCGGATAAATCTTTAATAGTTCCCCTGTTTATTGGACAATTCTTTTCTGGGATCTTTTAGGGTCTTCATCATCGAATCTACCAGGTACATTTTTGAATTTTCTGTGATCATTTCTGAATTTTCGTTCCTGTCGGTCATTTATCGGTTCGGATCGCATGTGCAAGTCACGGTCCGTGTGGCAAGTCGTTCGCCTCGTCCTTTGGTGAGCATTTGGGCCTTTTCACGGAACGAGACGGGCTTCTCTTCGAGACGTGGTGGGCTTTTGGTTCGTGGCCCGCCTATTTTCACGGATCGAATAAGACAAAAAAGGGGGAGACTAACGGTCGCCCCTTAGCCTATATAAGCTGATCCCCATCCTCATTCTTCTCCTCTTCTTTCTACTTTCGCAGCCGCCGCCAGTATTCTTAAGAAAAACCCTAACTTTGATTTCCAAATTCCCAACCGATTTCAAACTTTAAAAAGGTAATTAAACAACTTTTCTTTAGTTTCTATCGTGTTCGCACTGGTTTAGAGAGTGGAGACAGCGGAGTTTTGTAGGATTTGGTGATAGTAAACGCGAACGTGCCTGGTTCGGTTCCATGGATTTAAGGGTGAAGAGGAGAGTTGAGGAAGAAGAAGGGATGACCAGGTCAGTTCATGGGTAGGGGCTTCGACTCGGGTCGCGGCAATGGTGAAAGCAAAGAAAGGAGTGGGAGAACAGTCTTGGATCGGAACGAGGTAGCAGGAGCGGGTCGGATCGGGTCGTGAAAAGTTACTGGTTCACGAGGGAATAGGAAGAAGTGGATCGCGGGGGGTCCTTGCAATCTGTTTCGGTTTCACGATCCGATGCTTTTTCATGAGTTAGTGCTTTTGCCGCGGGTCCACACCCGCTTCACGATCCGTAGATATACCACGATCCGGTCCCTACTGCGCGATCCAGTTTGATGGACTTGTTACATAAATAATGCGACCTAACTCTGATATACCGATGGACAGTTAGGATAGAGCCCTCTAGACGAACATTTCTGGACTGATCAGCGGCATAACTTAACAACGGACAACCACTAATGTTTCAATGATCTTTTAACTTCTATGTTTTTCTTTAATGCATGCACAGGCACACACTTGCACTTTCACACACGGGGGGGAAGGACAATTATATTCTCATTTCTCATGTTTACTCGCCTAAACAGTGATGTCAGATAATCACTCCTCTTCAAGATCTGACACAGAGACGGATCCCGAGGTGCCTGAGCGCCACAACCCCGAGGTCCCTCCAATTAACCCAGGGGGCGAGGATTCTGGATCCGAATATGAGGCAACGGAATCGGGTCCATCTGAAAGTACCTCACTTGATGAGGAATCTGAAGTAGACGGGCGAGCTCCCGACGAGATTCCTGACGCACTTGGGATAGAGAAATTTACTGATTCTTTAGCTTCCAAACTCGATGACATAAAGCTTAAAAGAATTTGCCTGAGACATGGAATCCCCTGGGATGATGTAAAGACACCCGGTAGCGAAGATAGACCTCACTTAGCTCCGGAAGGGTATATGATAGTCAACCGACTCATGTGCTGGGTAGGACTCCGTTTCCTCCAATCGTCATTGAGACCTTAAAACGATTGGGTATCGCTCCGATGCAGCTTCATCCTAACGCCTACGCGGCTCTATACACTCTATATATCGCATACGCGGAAATCCTGCATACCGAGCTTACATTTAAAGATTTAAAATTCTTTTATCTTTTCAAGCATCGCTCCTCGGCAACCCCAAATTTCTCTTTCTTCGAATCGGTAGCGAATAGGAAGGTTCTGTATGACGGATACAGCAATATAGGGGATCCCAAGGCTGATTGGTTCTACATAAAGAGACAGGCTGGGTGCTCAAGAAGATGTCTTAAATCAAGTAAACTTTTAATCTTTTGACTGAATAACTCGCTTAAGAAATCGAAGCATTAACATGCCCCCCCCCCATTTTTTTAAGCAGATCACGTCTTTCCCAAGACGGAAGGCTTGGTATACAATAATCGACTGTCTCTTCTTCTACAAAGCAGATCCGATTTTCTAAGGATCAAGAAGTGCATTACTGACGAGAATCTTCACAAGTATCGCCTTCTGGATATAAGGTTTGGACTTGGTGCGAGCGGCAAACCCTACAAATACGTGCCCCCAACGGAGGGAGAAGGAACATCACGGGCAGCAGAAACAATTAAATTCCGTAAGAGTCCTTCCCCGATAATCATCCAGGACGACGAGGACTTAAACATATATAGAGGAGATGAGGCTCGTGGTGACAAGTCTAAGGAAATCCCAGTTTCTCCAGGGGGTTTCCCTTTAAGGGCTTCTCTTCCAACCGAACCTGCTGCTCCCGACGATTTAACAGAAGAACAGCTATTTAAAGAGCTGAGCAAAATTCCTTTGCCTGATGATGTATACACAGAGGGGGACTTTGAAGGGGAGCCATTTTTCCCTGCTTCTGAGGAAACCACTGTTCCAGTTGGAGGACAAGAAACTACTCAGATGAGCCTGACTTCAGGCCCGGGTCTGTTAGGGGGAATTATATGGGATGCACAAATCACACGCACTGCCTGACCGCACACTTTTATATCAACAGTATTCAAGGTTTTAATATGCTCTTTTTTCTTTTGCAGGAAAGATGTCTCGCAGGCGGTCTTATTCTTATCGCTCTCTTCGTGAAGGCACACCCAGTGTTCATCCGAATCCTGAGCGTTCTCGCGGCTTTTCTCACAAGCCTACTTCTTCGCAATCCCGGTCTCCACCAAAATCAACCTCTGGCAAGCTTTCCAGTTATTCGGTGCCACCTACAGGGGGAAAACAACTTCCTAAAGAGTTAACCCCTCCGAAGAGTGTTCCCTCTCACAGCAGGTCATCAAAAAGACATTACGAGCCCAAGGATAAAAGCAAGGATCCAATCAAGGATTCTGAGAAGGAGAAAAGTGACATTGTCCCTTCCAGCCAGCAAGATTTGGTTGCCCCCGGGTCACGAGATTACATCCATGGTCCCGAGACTCAGGCTAAGCTGGAAAAGCTGCGAGAACAATTCCCTAACATCTTTTTCGAAAGGATGATGTTTGTTCCAGCCTTGGAACCAGTCCCTAGGAACTTGGACACTGAGGTCATCGGGCACATTCACCATGTAGCCAGGCAGTATGAAGTGATGAAGAAACATGCTGTTAATCTTTCAGAGGTCATCCGAACGCTTGAGATGGAAGCACATAGATTCAAAGTGAAGATTGATAACAATGAAAGGGCTAGGACAAAGATGGAGAAGGATTTGGAAGACGCTCAATCCCAACTTGCCTTAGCGCGGAGAGATGCTGAAAATTATAAGACTGAATTGGAGAATGCTAAGAAACGCTTTCATTCTGAACTCGACTCAAATAGTCAAGAGAAAATGGCCTTAAAGAAGGAGGTAGAAGATCTTAAAATGGCCAACATTGAGTTGAAGACGGCACAAGGCCATTTCGAAGCCGAGAGAGCTGCTTGGGAGGAAGAAAAAGCAAGTTTGAGAGAAAGTCTAGCTTTGGCTGAAGCGGAGAAGGTGATTTTAAATGATCAAGTCGCGGATGCGGAGAGGCGCGCGGCTCTCGCCGAGAGGAATGTTGAAAGTGCCATTGAGATGGCTACTGCTTCTAACAACAAGCTCCTTGAGAGAGAAAAGGATATCGAAGGGTTCGAAGAGATGATTTTTGACTTCCTCGGCCACGTCCTCAAAACCCGTAACATCTCGTGGATCCCGAACTACCACGTTACTTTAGCCAACTTATGGGATGCCATCTTCGAGGGTGAGAAGCAGAGATTAGGAGTTGAAGAGATTGACGAAGATGAGCTGATGAAGACCATTCTGAGGGATAACGAGCCCGAGGATCTGGCAGAAGGCCGTCGTCTAATTCAAGAAGAAATGGAGAAGGAGAGGACTCTGGCTAAGGGCAAAAACAAGATTGACGAAGGTTCGAGCTCAGCTGTAGAGCCCAAGGCCTCCGGAGTTGAGGAATACCATCCTGATGATCCATTAATTCCTTTGGGCCTAACTCCTGTGGTTGTCGAAGCTTCTGCAGCTAGCCTAGATGGAGGATCAGCGGAAGGTATCTCCCTTTTTTCCCCACAATTTGTCAAAGCAATTGTGAGTTGTCATCTGGTAGAGCAACCAATCGAATTAACAACACGTGTTCCCGATAATACAGGTGGCGAGCCCGTCGACAAGGATGTCGAGAAGAGGACAGAGGCGGAGAAGATTGTCGTCTCGCCCAGCGCCGGTGTTGATATACCGAAGCAGGCTGAGGGTACAACAACAGAGAAGGGCGTCCTGGCACCCAGTGCTGATGCTCCCAAGGATGATGAAACCATCGAGGCCTTGAAAGATATGGACGGGCGCCATGTAGAGGATGAGGAGGATATCATTAGTACCAAAGAAGCCGAAGACGATGACGACGAAACTTTGGCTAACAGAAAAGCTAGGCAGGAAAAGCAGCTGGCTTTAAAGAAGGTGGGACAAGAGCCTTTGAATGTAGCCCCTATCTCGGAGTTTAATCCCAAAACTGGGATGGTTTTGAAACTCCAGCCCAAATCCATCAGCAAACAGCTTCATTTTGCGAACCCTGATGATTTCCTAGCTTCCCTTACTGGTAAAAGAAAGAGAAAGCAGGGGGAGGAGGAGTCTTCTGATGAGTCGGGCGTTCCTCTTATAGACAAAAGGAAGAGAAAGAAGGGGGATCAATCCGACACTGACAAGGCGAAGCTGGAGAAACAGAAGCAGGAGAAGAAGTCCAAGCGTAAATAGGATATTGTCGCTTGTCTATATTTTGTCTTTAGGCTTCCTACTGGCCATGAAATGTAATTGTGAGACTGGCCCTCACTTTTGTTTTAGGTTGTTTTTTACTTTGTAGGCTTGCAGTTTATAAATGAAAGTTTATCTCTTTTGCATCACCGTGTACCTGCATTAAATAAACTTTTCATGCTTAGTCATAGACCATCTGATTATAACTACAAATCAGTCAAGCAACAGAAAGAAAAATTTAAAAATTTCCGTGCTGCATCAAGGTTCATGTGTATATGTATATGCCCCCAATCAATCGTTAACGTAGCGCCTGACTAGGGCTTATTAAGGATTAATTAGCATTGTCTGCACGTTGCCCCCTATTTCTGAATATGGGGGACTTAGAAAATTTAGCAAGATAACTGTCCTTATGGTGCTGAGTTTCAGGCACCTTTCTCAGTGCTTAATCATAGACTCTCTTATACTCTCCTGGCGGTCGCCGAGGTTAGAGTTCGAATTCAGCGGTTCAGCCGCTTCCCGCTCCTCCAGCGGGGTAGGAGCACTTTCTCAGCGCTCAATCAGAGATGCTTTTATACTCTCTCTGCTCTGGAGAGTTAGAGTTCGAGCTCAGCAGTTCAATCGCTCCCCGATCCTTCAGCGGGGCAAGAGCTCTTTCTCAGCGCTCGGAGACGCTTTTATACTCTCTCTACTCTGGAGAGTTAGAGTTCGAGCTCAGCAGTTCAATCGCTCCCCGATCCTTCAGCGGGGCAAGAGCTCTTTCTCAGCGCTCAGTCGGAGATGCTTTTATACTCTCTTGGCAATCGCCGAGGTTAGAGTTACGTCAATGCGGTTCCGATCATGGTACACCGCCATGACTTACGGAGATCGCCCTCATGTCCGTTATGCTCTCTCTCGGCTCTGGAGAGTTAGAGCGCTATCAATGATATGATTTACTTTATCGCTCCCTCAGAGTTTTGACTGGTGACTGCATTCCATTCTGATGGAAGGCACCTATAATCATACGCTTCTGTGATCGTTGCATGGTTCACAGCAATTTCCATAAAAATAGAATGGCAGATAAAAAATAGTGCAATAAAGGTAAACGACACACAATATTTTTATAGTGGTTCGGTCGAATCATGACCTACGTCCACTTTATAATTTTTGCTTAAGAAATCGGACTATTCTAGGCAAGTCGTGCCTTGTACATGGTCCTTAATAAAGCAAAAGAACAGATCTGACATCTTCACGTTAGATACGGCCGTAAATGTTGGGCATTCAACACTCTGGGGATTTCCTTTCCATCTACGGTTGCTAGGTTGAAAGTTCCATTATCAAGCTTGCACAGAATGGAGTATGGTCCTTCCCACTTCGCGCCCATATGAGTTGGGGCTGGAAAGACACGCTTCAGAACCAAGTCTCCGGGTTCAAAGGTTCGGGCTTGAACCTTTTTGTTGTAGTATCGGGCGACCTGTTGCTTGCATCTCAAGGCACGCAGGTCTGCTTCGTCCCTCTTTTCTTCGATCATATCCAGGGATTCAAGGAGCAATTCGTTATTAGTCATCGGATCGTAATAAGTCACTCGATGAGAAGGTACTTTTATTTCAACCGGGATGACTGCTTCTGCTCCAAAAGCAAGGGAGAAGGGGGTATGTCCTGTTGCCGATTTATACGTTGTCCTGTAGGCCCATAGTGCTAAGGGTAATTCATCAACCCACATGGCTCTGGCCCGTTTCACTCTTCTTTTCAGAATGGACTTAATTACTTTGTTTGCCGCTTCGACCTGTCCGTTTGATTGCGGATGCGCCACTGAGGTGTACCGTTTCTCAATGTGGTATTTCTGGCAGAAGTTTCTGAATTCTGTGCTATCGAACTGAGTTCCGTTGTCAGTTATAACAATCTTTGGAATCCCAAATCGACAGATGATGTTTCTAACGACGAAATTGATTACTCGTTTGGTTGTGATTGTAGTCAGTGGCTCAGCCTCGACCCACTTAGTGAAGTAATCTACGGCTACAATAGCGAACTTCGCTCCGCCCTTAGCTATGGGGAGACTTCCATTGATATCAATTCCCCACATAGCAAAAGGCCATGGGCTCGTCATCGTTTTTAACTGACTAGGAGGTGCCCTAGGTATCTTTGAAAATCTCTGGCATGCATCACACCGTCGTGCGTATTTCGCCGCATCTTTATTTATGGTAGGCCAGAAATAACCATGCTGCAACACCTTTTTCGCTAATGTTTGCCCTCCAGTGTGATCGCCGCATTCACCTTCGTGTACCTCCTGCAGCACACGCTTGATGTCGTCATGAGCTATACACCGGAGAAGGGGCATCGAAAATCCCTGTCTGTAAAGAACTCCGCCTTGCAGAACATATCGGGCAGCTTTACGAATTACTTTACGCCTCTCGTTTTTCTTGGTCGGAAGCGTTCCATTCATCAAGAAATTCTTTAGAGGGGTCATCCATGACTCCCTTTCTGGCTCCGTCTCTAGTACCGGATCAACTTCCATCTGATCTATACTAGGAGACCGAAGTACTTCAACTGGGGCTAGCCCGGTCTCTTCAAGACCGTCAGAACTAGCCATCTTTGCCAACTTATCTGCTTGTTGATTCTCTGACCGCGGAATATGAGATATGCTGTAGTGATCGAAGCCGTTCAGCAACTCCTTCACTTTCTCCAAGTATAAAATCAATCTTGGGCTTTTGGCTTGGAATTTTCCAGTGACCTGGTTTACAACTAACTTGGAGTCGCAAAAGATGTCCAGCTTTGTGATTTCCAACTCCCTTGCGATCCTTAGCCCGGCTATCAGGGCTTCATATTCGGAATCGTTGTTAGTGGCGTGAAACTCCATCCTGATAGCATAGGATATCAACCGTTTCTCGAGAGTTTCAAGCACTACTCCAGCGCCGGATCTCTTGTCATTCCTAGCGCCATCAGTATACAATCTCCAGGCACTGGGGTCGAGAAGTAATTTTGAGGGGTCAACTTCTTCGTTTGCTATATCTTCCTCCGGGACAGTAAACTCTGCTATGAAGTCGGCTATCACTTGCCCCCGTATTGACCGCCGGGGCTGAAAGTTCAGATCAAATTGACTTAACTCAATGTTCCATTTGAGTAGTTTTCCAGACGCTTCTGGTCTCTGCAGAACTTGCTTGAGTGGATGATCAGTGTATACGGTAAAGGGATGAGCCTGAAAATAATGTCGAAGCTTTCTAGAGGCAATCAACAAACTGTACGCCAATTTTTCTATCCTTGGATAATTACGCTCTGCTGCCGTCAATTTTTTGCTCACGTAATACACTGGTCTTTGAACTTTATCCTCTTCTCTTACCAATGCTGAGCTGATCGCGTGGGACGACACTGCCAAGTACACGAATAAGTCCTCATGATCCAACGGCTTAGATAATATCGGAGGTTTCTCTAGGTGTCTCAGCAAGTTCTGAAACGCTTCTATGCAGTCGGCCGTCCATTTGAAGTGGCGTTTTCCTCGCTTTATCAATTCGAAGAATGGGATGCATTTGTCCGTAGCCCTGGAGATAAATCTGCTTAGTGCGGCTACTTTCCCTGCAAGGCTTTGCACATCTTTAATCTGCCTAGGTTCCTGAATGTCTCTAATTGCTGCGATCTGGTCTGGATTAATCTCAATCCCACGAGAACTGACGATGAATCCTAAGAATTTTCCGGAGGCGACCCCGAATGAACATTTTGTTGGGTTGAGTTTCATCCTGTACTTTCGAAGAATGCCAAACATCTCTGCCAAGTCCGTAGTGTGATTAGAGGATTGCCTGGACTTAACCAACATGTCGTCGACGTATACTTCCATTGTTTTCCCAATCTGGTTATAGAACATTCTGTTCACTAACCGTTGATATATAGCGCCCGCGTTCTTCAAGCCAAAGGGCATTACCACATAGCAGTATAACCCCAGATCCGTAATGAAACTAGTGTGTTCTTGATCTGGAACATGCATTGGAATCTGGTTATATCCTGAATAAGCATCCATAAAGGAGAGAAGTTCATGACTCGCCGTTGAGTCCACCAACTGATCGATTCTGGGTAACGGAAAACTGTCTTTCGGGCAGGCTTTATTCAAATCCGAGAAATCGATGCATGTTCGCCACTTCCCGTTGGCCTTCTTTACCAGAACTGGATTTGAAATCCAGTCTGGGTAGATTGAGTCTCTGATAAATCCATTACTCTTTAGTTTTCCAACTTCTTCTTTCAAGGCAGCGGACCTCTCTGGGCCCAGCATTCGCCTTTTTTGTTTTACCGGAGGATGTTTAGGGTTAATGCTTAATGAATGGCTCATGATTGATGGAGATATCCCGCACATGTCTGCGTGGGTGTAAGCAAATACATCCAAATTATTTTTTAAGAAATTCGTCAGTTCTTTAGCTAAATTCGGATTTAACTGGGATCCAATCTTAAGGACCTTCTCTGGGTCACTATCATCGATCGGTACATCCACAGTTGTCTCGTTGGGAGTCGCCATTCTGCCCCCAGGTTCTTTGTCCTCTCTGGGATCTATATCCTCGGGCAACTCTCTGGGCGACTCTCCTACGGTTATCCTCTTTAATTGCTATAAGGCCTCCGCCCTTGTGGGGGGAGAAGCGCCCTTGGTTTCTATGTCCCCTCCGTTGCGGAGTAACTTTAGCTCTGCAATATAACATGTTCGTGCGGCAACCTGATCTCCTCTAACAACCCCAACACCAGCTTCAGTAGGAAACTTCAATAACAAGCACCAGGGGGCTATACAGGCTCTAAACTTTGCGAGGGCCGGTCGGCCCAAGAAAGCATTATAGGGTGATTCAATATCCAAAACCACGAAGGGAAGGATTCTCACTCTCTGGCGTTCTCCTTCCCCAAGCGTAACTGGTAGCTCTACATAACCCATTGGAGCGGTGGATGCTCCGTTAAATCCACAGATCCATCCCTGACAGGGCTTCAAGTCTTTTATCTCGAGATTCATCTGGTCAAATGTCTTTTTGAAAAGAATATTGATGGAACTCCCGTTATCCACTAAGACTTTATGAACAGTGGCCGGGCCAATAGGTACTGTGATTACAAATGGATCTTCAGTCGGAGCATGGACTCCAATGCTTTCTCGTTCGCGGAAAACGACATCGTCGGACATCATCTTTTGTTGCTTTACCGGAACGTTGTCCTCAGGGTTGCTACACTCCCCTACCTTGAGGTGTTGCTTGGCTGCATTGACATACTGATCCAATGCCTTGGAACCATGTCCGGCGAGATAAAGCCCTCCGATTATGGTATTGATAACAAGGTCCTTTCCCTTCTGCTGGGCAGTTGGCCTGACAGCAGGTTGATTCTGGTTCTGATTTGGGGCCTGTACGGCTTGCCCCCTGTCTCTGGGTGTCACTCTGTATTCATCCAATTTTCCTTCTCGGAGAAGCCTCTCGACTACATCTCTTAGGTGACGGCATTCATTTGTCGAATGGCCATGAATCTGACGAAAGAGACAAAACTTCCCCGTTTCATGTTCTTTCTCCGTCGACTCTCTGGGAGGAGGCCTTTTATTTTGGAGGATGTTGTACGAATCCATGAAGATATTTTCCAAAGTATCGTTTATTGGCGTATAACTCTCAAAAGACATGGGACGAGTCCTTCTCTGGGAGTCGTTCCCTCGATTCCTCTTCCGGTTGTTGCCATTACTGTTATTATCATTGTTTCCTGACTGACGACCACCCTGATTCCGATTTCCGACATTAACCTCGACCTTCCCCGAGCTGTCTCCTGTCTGCTTAATGGCGACATTGCTCTGGATTTCCTCTTTATTGGCCGTTTTTGCCTTTCGGTTAGCATATACTTCCTCCCGGCGTAAGTGCACGTTAGCTTTTTCATAAAATAATTCTCTAGTATGAGGTGGCTTGCCGGCCAGGTATCTCCCAAATTCGGTGTCTTTATCTACCCCCATCAATTAGGGCTGCCACAACAGTTGGCTCATGAGGATCTTTAACTTCAGTAGCGGCCAGGTTGAAACGGTCTAGATACACCCTCAAACTCTCGCCTGGTCGTTGCTTGACAAGGAACAAGTCAATCACACTCTTTGTCTTTTGTGCATAGATGCGGAACTGTTCCACAAACCTTTCACTCAACTCCCTGAAGCTGGAAATTGATCTTGCTGGTAAGCGAGTAAACCATAATAATGCTACATCCTCCAGGAATATGGGAAATGCTTTGCACTTGACAGCATCAGAAGCTGCGGCAGTGGTCATTGACCAAGAATATCTCATCAGATGTTGGACGGGATCAGATCTACCCGTGTAACGGTTCATCTGCGGCATGTCGAAGCGCCTCGGGAACGTCGCATCTAAAATGTCATCAGTGAAAGGGGTGTGACTACGGTCAATTCCCCAATCTTCATTCCGTTGTCCACGGCTATCTGCCAGAATTTGATGGATCATAGCTGCAACATTTGCACTGGTCAGCGGAGGTTCGGGGTCAGCGCTTCTTACTCGGTGGGGTTCTCTAATCTCTCTTCCAGGAGCGGCCACAAAATCCGGGGCTCGGATTGGGCTTCGCTGCCCCCTGTTACTATGAGCATTTGTACGGCGACGGGGCTGAGGTAGTCTGTTCTGTACAGGGCTGTCCACACCTCGAGCTCTGAGAGTTGCGGCGTGATCGTTCACATTGCGGTTTGAGGGCCCTGCACCCAGTGCCTCTTCTTCCCGTGATGGCAGGGTTCCAAATCGAAGCTGCTCTATGTTTTCAGGCCTCTCATATGTTCGCCGCGGAGGTCTCGGCGATTCCTCTGACGAAGAAGAGTATTCTGGGGTGAGCGGACGAACTGGGGGCGTCCTTTGCCTTGCGAGATCATTAAGCCTTCTATCCATAGCGGTCAAGTTCTGTCGTAGAACGGAGCTCTCCTGCCTTTGAGCAGCCAATTCATCAAACAACCTTTCCCACATTTCGGAAAAGCGAGAGAGATCCCCCTCAGTAACGGGAGCAGAAGGGTCATATTGATCATCATCATTTTCTCTTATGCGCAAAGAGCTTGAGCCAGGTCGAGTGGAGGGGCCAGGACGGTAGGAGCGAGCCATAGGTTCCTTTCCAGGTCGAGTTGTAGTCTGGTCATCAATTCGGATCGCTGTGGATCGAGATCGGCGATTCGGTACACCCTCCTGGGGTAGGTTCGTGGTCACGGTATGAGTAGGATTCGGGGCGTTATCACGGGATCGAGTAACAACCCCTTCAGCAGTCCGGATCGCCTCGTCCTCGTCGACTCGGAGCATGGCACCTTCATCGGATCGGTTCGTGCCACGATCGGATCGGTTCGCTCCCTACGCTCCGCGATCCAAAGGTCCCTCATTGCCTAGCTCGTGCACACTTTCTTCAACTGCTTCATTCGCGACTTCATTCGCCCGTGAAGCTCGTACTTCCTTAGACTTCTTTCCAGCCATGATATCAGATGTCGCTGGAATCTGCAAAAAACTGAATAGTGAAGTTTTGGGACTGTTTTCTTCGGACTTTCAAATCCAAATAGTATAATAGCAATCCAGTAGGCTGAGAATTGAATTCTCAGTGAAAGCACCAAAATGTTAGATCAAAATTTGGACCTAACACCCAAATTGTTCTGATTCGTAAAGAATTATAACCGGAGAATGAAGAAAAAGCAGAAAACACACAGAATTTATAGTGGTTCGGCGTTAACGAGCCTACGTCCACTTTATATGTTATCGATTATACTTTGAATGCTAGTACAATCAATGATTTCTCTCAAACTCACTCTTACAATTGTGATTTCTCTCAGTAATCTCATAATAAAACTGATAAGAAATAGTGATGTGACAGTAATGGTGGAATCAGTGCTCAATACTACCCAAAAGCCCTTCAAAAATGCCAAGCTCTGGGCTATTTATAACTAATTTTGTCAGGCGGATCGCGGTCACACGTGGCACAGATCCCGAGAATATCGGATCGTATCGCAGCTTGATGAAGAATTAGTCAAATTAGCCGTTGCGGACAGGTGTCGCGATCCCCTTAAATATCGGATCGAGCAAGGAGGAGGAATTGGTCAAAGTGACAGTTGGGGACACGTGTCGCTGGATCCGTGCATCTCGGATCGCCGAAGACTAGCTCGTGCTTGAACAGGTCAGAGGCCTCGCTGTGCGTTCAGGGAATCGGATCGGTCTGTGCAGGGTAGTAGTGTAAGTACGGATTGAGTCGTGTAGAGGTAGTCGGATCGCTGATGCCATGGGGGCGATCCGATGGGGGGCGATCCTAGAGGGGGGCGATCCGAGAGGGGCGACCCTCTGGTGCGATCCGATCCTTCATGGACTTAAGGAACGTAGTTTCATACTTTCTTCTTGTGAGTGAACCTTGGTGGCTTGGTCAAAATTCTAGCCAACAGAAATAGTGTAAAACCATAATCAAATAGATGATAAAGGGAAATATTTGTTTGGAAAACAAATAGATTATATAGAAAATATTTATCCTTGGATAAATATATATATATAAGTCTGAACTTATATATGAAGAAGTAAACAGATAAAAGGAGAAGATTGATTTATAAATGATATTTATAAATTAAGTTAAATATTTATCATTTGGATAAATAGAATATATAAGTCAGGACTTATATAAAGAAGTAAAAATCGATTTCAACATCGATGTTTGAAACTGAATAAGGACAAAGGGTTAAACCAGTTAGGTTAAACCGTAGAGTTAACCAGTTAAAGTTAATCAGTTAGAGTCAAACCAGTTAGAGTTAACCAGTCAGGTTAAACCGTAGAGTTAAACCAGTTAGAGTAAACCAGTTAGAGTTAATCGATAAAGTTAAATCGAACTAGAGTTATTCAAATGGAGTTAATCGAATTTAGTTTATTCGAATAGAGTTAAATGGAGTTAAAGGAATAAATCGAATATAGTTTATTCGAATGGAATTAAAGGAGTTAATCGAATTTGGTTTATTCGAGTAGAGTTAAAGGAGTTATCAACTAGAGTTAAATCAAATAGAGTTAATCCAATAGCGTTAGTCCAATAGAGTTAATTGAAATGAGTTAATCGAATCAGAGATATTCGAAGTGAGATAATCGAATCAGAAATATTCGAAGTGAGTTGATCGAATTAGTTATTCGAAAGAAGTTATCGATTATAGTTTAATCGAAAGGAGTTATCGATTATAGTTTAATCGAAAGGAGTTATCGATTATAGTTTAATCGAAAGTAGTTATCGAATTTGTTATTCGAAAGGAGTTATCGATTATAGTTTAATCGAAAGGAGTTATCGAATTAGTTATTCGAAAGGAGTTATCGATTATAGTTTAATCGAAAGGAGTTATCGAATTAGTTATTCGAAAGGAGTTAAGTAAGGAGTTAAGTAAAAAGAGTTAATCGATTAGGGTTAAATAAATAGAGTTAATCGAATTTAGTTTATTCGAAGAAGGGTTTTCGAATCTAGTTATTCGTAAGAGAGATTATCAAATATAGTTATTCGAAGGGAGGAGTTATCGAATGGAGATTTATTCGAACGAGAGTTATGTAAGGAAGTGTTAAAGAGTTAAAAGATGAACTTACCCTATTTCGAGATTTGAATTGTTGTTCAGTTAAGGTCTGAGAGGTAGTTATACCCCAACTTGATTGACTTCGTTTTTAATTTAGAAATGGTTAATGTTCGAGAGTGAAAGTGGTTAAGTGATTTTAGTAAATAAGTATAGTGGTTTGAGTTGTCGTCGCGATGTTGATTTAAACATCTATTTAAATCCAAGTAAAGAAGATTTGGAAATGTTTCCAAATAGAATCAGAAACGTAATCAAATATTGAAATAAAAAATAAGGAAATATATATATAATTATATATATATATGATTGATGATTGATTGATAGAATTTCCATTTGGAAATAATATCGTTGTTTGCACACCTATTTTTCTTTGATGGTTAAATCACAGACTATCGAAGTTTTGACCATTTTAACGTTGTTAATATGGAGAGACCGGTTGGATTATTTTCCAAAGAACCATTCTGTATTGGCATAAACGTTGCGAATCATATATGCCAAAGATAATTGAAGACGGAGTAAAGTGCCAGGGCTATTGTATAAGTCTTAGATAACAGTGCCTAAGATGGATGTACTGAATAGTGTCTTCGGTTCATCCTGTTCCTGGATGACTTGTATGGATGAATGTATGACAGAGTATTTCCAGAAAGGTCACGTACATTGATTTCTTCAACCGTACCAAGAGTGGAAGCGGAGAAGGAAACTTCTTTAGCTAACACATAATGTACTTTTGTAGACGTCAATTAGTGATTTTTGATGGATCTGACAATGTGGCATTCGAAGTGAATCTGATGTGATGATGAAGCGTAAACTCAAGCCTCATCAACCGGTAAATGACAGAAATCGAGCAGGTAGCATGGCTATGTAGGTCGCACCTATTAGGGTGTATAATCACCTGATCTAGAGTTTCATTCACTTCTAAAAATCTATTGTCGACGCTGTCCCATTCGGGAAACGGTTGCTGATCCCAACCGTTGGTGATATGCATTTGATACACTCAAGCGAAATGAGTGGTCGGTCATGTGTGACCAGGTTGCAAGATGTTCTTGTTGAACCCAGTGTATTCCTCTCTAGAGGTACACCAGCGAAAGGTGGTTCCATACCTTGTCATAGTTGGAAATCCATTACCCAATACGTGCTTGCGGTTTTGATTGTATACTATATATGTAGAATGTGAGATGAAAGTGTTTCTGCTAGACGAGTATAATATTGTGGTTGATAGACATTATTATAATATCAAAAGGTTTTGATATAAAGATATTTTGGATTCTCATAAGGGAAAAACCCGTTCCGTTATACGGCGTGGTCTTATGAGATATCGTTGACTTGTTCAAACTGTTTTAAACTATTTTACTCATACCAGTCCCATGACTGACCCGGAGTTTATTTTGTTTTGTTTTCTCTAAACTCTTGGGTGCCCAATTTTATACAGGCAGTCAAGTAGTCAGGAATTTACAGATACTTGAAGAGCTGGAGCAGGAGGCTTCAGGATCATATAGCTATAGTTATTTCCGCTGTGTTGTAAGTGTTGTACTTTGATAATGATGTATATTCAAGTACAGATGTATATTTCAAGTTATGTTATATATATTATATGTTATTCGTTCTGCTGTGAGGTTCGTGTTACTCTGATGTTGTGTTCTTCTTCTTCTTCTATTATAAGTTTCTATCTTATCTTTCCTCACCCTCTAATTTCTTTCATTAATCATCCGGTATTTTCGACCCTTGGATGTTCGATATGTGTTGTATATCGGATAACCAAGGTCGTCAAAAACCCGGGTCATTACAGTTGGTATCAGAGCTTAAGGTTAAGTGAATTACCTTGGCTCTGTGGCGTGACTCAGTAGAGATGGGGTTAGAAATACCCTAGATTGAGTTGAGTGTATATATACGAGTGATTGTATTTGTTATTGATATAAAAATTTGTTTTATATTGTGGAGATTTATTGGTTGAGTTGTTTGTGAATTCTGGTTGATCAGTTTGATCCACTGTATCGGTAGGGATTTTGTAAACACTCGAATATGATAAACCAACACTGTATGTTTTGAAAAAGGGTAAGCAAAATAATTTTTACCCAAATTATATTTTGATATAAAGGATTTATATCGGAGTGATTATAATATATTGGATATATTGGTTGTTATTATAATCGGGTAAGGTTATAAAAAGTAAAATGGTTATGTAAGTAACCAATCAGAATTCATATAAGTATAGTATATGAATTCAGATGAATTAAATCTGAATTTAAACCAGAAATTGAATTAAAATTCTAGAAAATTGGATAAGTATTTGTAAATGGATTTGGATTAAAAATAAGGAAAATTTAAAATCCTGGGAGATTTTAAATTGTTTTACAAGCATTGTGAATTATATTTTGAAATGAATTTCAAAGTGGAAATGTTTAGAAATGGTTTTATAGTATTGAACTCACTTCGATCGCTGGAAAATAGATTCTGATGATGACAGCTGCATCATCAGTATTCATTTTCGAGTTGTAAGTGACGAATTACTACTAGAGATACTATTTTGAATTTGTTTTGGGAAAGACAAGTTGTGTTGAATTTCAAAAAGGAAAATTTGTTTTTTTGAAAAGAGTAAACTGTTTAAAAACTCCCAGGGAAAAGACTGTTTGAATTAAAAACAAATTTAACAGAAATTTGTGAAAGCAAATTTGAAGTAAAGTAAAGCCAGTAAAGGGGTAACTGAGATTGAATTAGAATGATATCAAGACAAATTGATTGTGAGATTCAAATTTGAAGTGTAATGTGATAAACAAGTTAAGAGTTGGGAATCAAGAAGAAACTCGAGTTGAAATGACATTTGGTTCGGATATAAGCGAATGGTTGTGTTGTGGATAAAAGAAGATTGGAAATTGATTGAGATGACCCTTGTATCCGCTGAATTGATAACAGGTGGAAAGGATATAATGATATGCCGACAAAAAGGTACAAGTTTATATTTCTATTGGATATGAGATTTATGAGCCGATTTGGCAAGCTGCTTGGCTGTTTGATTTTCTTTTGGGTTGGAGATGGCCCAGAGAGGCGAGTTGGAGTTTGACCTATTGACTAGTAAAAAGGAGGTGCTGGCGAAATTTTTCGAAATGTTAAGGTGTTAGAAAATTTTCAGGATTTTTGAAAATTTTCGATAAGAAGAATGAATAAATAATTTATATTGAAATTAAATTGGTTTAGTTGAAACTGAAGTTAAGAAGTGAACAAATGAGTTCAAACCAGTCGATAGGGTCATTCTCTACCTAAGCAATTTCGAGGACGAAATTATTTTAAGTGGGGAAGATTGTAATGACCCGCATTTGCAAAGGTATTATAATTAATTTATTTAATTATATAAATAGTGATATAGTGAATTAAATGGTGGTTTAATTAAATAATGGTGAATATTTAATTTAAAATAATAAATTAAATAATATATTTAATTCTGAAATAATCAGAATTGGCAGAAATGGCAATATGGTTTGAACTGGATCATCTGTGATATTTAATTCATCTTGGAATTTAATTTGAATAACGAATATATTATATAAACGACAGTTTGAACGTAGAGTTATAATATAATTAAAATCGAGCTCGAAATGGCGCTGCAGTTCGTAAATTGGCGATTCGAACTTCAACTGAATGTACAGGATTCGTTTTAAGCCGGATTTCTGTGAAACAAGAAACGTGTGGAGCTGGTGGAGTATATCTTTCTAGTGGAAGAGAAAAATCGGGATTTCGTCGTGTAGATTTTGATTTACGTCCAAATCAAATTTTAGAAAAGTCGCTGTGGAATTCCTTTATAATTTATAAAGGAATTATTTATATTTTAAAAAGGAATTTCATTTTAAATCGAATATCGATTTAATCGGGATTTGATATATCAAGTTATAAATCCCAGTAGAGCTGTATGGTATTCCATTGTGAATATAAACGATAATACTTTTTTTTAAATATTAATTTTAATGTAATTATATTTAAATATATTTATATATTTAAATGGGTTATTTAGGACTTTAAAAATAGCCACTTTTGCAAACGAAATCGGAATTCGACGAAACTAATTTTGTTGGATCCGCAATGTCAAATAGTTGTTAGATTTCCAGTTTCGTGATTTTTAGAGTCATTGTGTGGTCGTACGGATTTTTAGAGTGAGAAACAGTCAGTATTTTGATGGTTAAAAATACGTTATGTGAGCGTACGAAGTCGAAATTCGATGAAACCAGTTTCGTTGGGTCCGCAATGTCAAACTCTAGCAGTATGTCCAGTTTGGTGATTTTTTGGTATCGTATATGACCACGGGAATTTTTAAAGACAGATGCAAACAACATTACAATAAAATCAAATATAATAATATTATATTTATATATTTTATTTGCCTATAAATATAAGCTCTAAGTCCCTAAACCTAATTTCAATCCTCCTGTAAGTCAACAGACATTCACGCCTCCACCCTTCTCTTCAGATAAAATCAAAACGTGAAAACCAATTCTTCAGAAAATCAAAACAAACCAAAATTTCTATAAATCATGTTATAGACATATTTGGATTCACGTTTGAATCCTCTTCAATCTCGTATACTTCTTTCTGGGTTCGACGCCATTTTTGCTGTTTGGGTTTTTGCGTCAGCGAGTAGGGTTGGGGTTTTCAGGAATTCTAGTAATCGAGTGGCAAAACAAATCTAGTTTTTGGATTAAGGGATGGTAATCAACCCTGTATGCAAAGCATCGACGGAATCGGTGATAAAAGAGGTCGCACCCTTCCTGGAACTGACCGCGGAAATCAGAAATCGCCTTCCAGGCATTGAGGTCGAGTTTGACCTCATAGATATGAGGAGGAAGAGGTTGAAACGAGGAAGACAACAGTGGTGGTATCGGATGAATTGATGGAGTATGTAGGGAGAGCGAGGTCAGCGAGTTCGGCTATTGTTTTTGTGGAATACTGGAAGCACGGTCGGGATAAATTGAGGAAGAATAGATGATGAGCGGGTGGGCTTTTCTATGGTATATGGAGTTGGGCTCAATACTAAGTGTAAGGCCCATATATATTAAATAAATAGTTAGTATAGTTTAATTAAATAAAAGTGTTAACTTATATAAGTAATATCTTTCTTATACGTAATCAGAATCACGAACCGTAAGTTGCGTTGAGACCGTATGGACGGTAGCAACACAATGAGACTGACTGGGAGTGAATCCGAGCTCGTTACAATTTATGGCAAAATAAATTGTCCGACTGAATCAAATAACGCAAACCTTTATTTAACGGTTAATGCGCCAAAGTGAGTAAATCTCACAAACTCTGAACAGTTTATATTTTCATGTTGTATTTTTAGAACTGTTATTTTTTTTTTCTGATTGACTGTGTGTTGACTGTTTGGTTGAACTGCTAGTTAGTTAGTTGAATTTCGATATTGATTCTGTTTAACAGAATATATCATATTGAACTGAAAGTGATGTTGATTTTATTGTGTAACATCTGTGGATGCAGGGAAACAGGTTGGAGGAATCCGACTGGATTCCTCAACAGTTATTTTATTATTTTCATATAGTGTGATATATGATGTGATTTATAACCTGTTGTTGATTATGTGTGTATGGACGATATTGGACATCATAATTTGATATGTTAAACACCATAACATACCGGGATTTGGAGAAAAGGGGAATTTGTCAAAGTGAATATTGAAAAAGAATATTTATAAAATCATAGGATTTTATAAAAGAGAATATTTATAAATAGAAATATTTATAAAATAAATGGAATATTTATAAATAGGGAATACGTTTAAGTGGAATTATAAATAAAGGGAAATCTTTATAAATGGAATATTTATAAAGTGAATTATTTATTGTTAAATAAATAAGATAAGATAATGGGTTATTTATTTGTTAAATAAATAAGAGATATTAAATGAGATATTTATTTGTTAAATAAATAGAAGCTTATAAAGGAAACATTTAGAATAAATAAATAGAAAAAAATAAAGGAGATATTTATTTGTTAAATAAATAGAATGAGATAAAAGGGTTATGTTTATTTGGATAATAAATAGGATATTAAATGAATTATTTATTTAGTAAATAAATAGTATACATTAAAGAGAATATTCATTTAGGAAATAAATAAGGGTGGAAAATAGGGTGAAGGACAAACTTTGGAATTTTTTTGGTGAAAAGTATGAGAAGTTTCAAAATTAGGGAGAAGGCCAAATGATAGTGTAAATGGAAAAAGGTTAGTGGGCCCCCTGAATTCCACCTTTAATGTAAATGTATCCTTCTCCCAAATTTTGAAACTTCCCATACTTCTCACCAATTTTTTTCCAAAGTTTGTCCTTTAAAAGAAAATCCTCAATAATGTATTATAAAGGAAATAATTAGAGTAGAATAAATAAAGATATACAAGGAAATATTTGTAAACCAATTACAAATAGGATTGAAAAGGAAATAGTGTAAAACCATAATCAAA